>LR990921.1:26037020-26247488 GCA_905163415.1 Noctua fimbriata | reverse complement strand
TTTAGTTTACCCAATTCACTTTTAAAGAACCTAAGGGCCTAGACAAAGTTGTATTCTAATAATGATGACAGAAAGTCAAAAATACGTTGACATAAATTACCGAAAAACGTCATGCCAATCCTGTTGACTGTCGATGACTTCTTGTATAAGCGCTCTAGCTGATAAAAAATTTCGTCACCGAATACTAGAATACTAAACCACTAGTCCACCTAGTTGGAAGGCCACTAGGTGGACCGATGACCTGGTGAAGGCTGCAGGGATCCGCTGGATGCGAGTCGCACGGGACCAGTCAATGTGGCGACACTTGGGGGAGGCCTATGTCCAGCAGTGGACGTCTTTCGGCTGAAATGATGATGATGATGATGATACTAGAATACTTATCCGATCCAAGAACAATAACTACACCCAACACTTTGCCTCAAACAAACAAAAAAACATAATAAACATCGCTTTCGCCAAGATTTGTCCCGCGATCTACACCTCGATATCCATTACTCAGCGTCCATATAAATTTGCAGATTAGTTTACTTGTAAAGCAGCAATGTGTGGGGAATAAGTTGAGAGTGCTTATACATCGTTTATAAATACCTAACGGTACCCGCACGAGCGTTCGAAGTTAATTTTTGCTCGCAATTTACTTCCGTAGCTTAGATCTTTGTACGATATATAATATCAAAAGAAATAAGAAATGAGAGGCCTTTTAAAACCCTGCAGTGTGTGATTCCGGGATTTAAATGATGATATAAATTCGACGTGTGACATTTATCAACATGCACTGGGCCCGCGTTGTACTCCTCATCGAGAGGATTCCTGTGTCCCAGCTGTGGGACCGCTTCAAGCTGATAATTATGCTTGCTCACGATACGTATTATATAAAGATTCTACAAGACAAGACTCAGCTGATGACTTTATGTGGCTACTTATTACGTCAAAAGATCATCAAACTGTTTAATTTATTCATGTTTATTTTATTGTTTACTCGCGAGTGCCCCGATTTCGTGGGTGTATCATAGTTACGAGAGTTACGAGGTTTTTGTGTAATCTGTATCTTTAACTTATAAATAAACAATTTACAGTTTGGAATGCTTTAATTAAACACATAAACCCTTCAAACTATAAATTTTCACTTGAATGTCAAAATTTTAATCACATAAAAAGACGTCCAACATTTGTTTGAGGCTTCGTTGAACCTCTTCATAAAAAAACAGTACATCTAAGAACTTAACGAAGAAGACAAATATATTCTAACCAAATGATAAGAAGCAGTTGGTGAGGAATTAATTACTTATTAATGATGTTATCTTCACCAAGTCGAGCTCTGGACGTGGTCCTCAGACACCGTTACAATTCTCGGGCGCTGGGGAACATGACCATGTCCACGGCGCGGGCGCTCGCTACTTACATATACATCACCCACTATTACCATAATCCCAACACCAAGCTGAATATCAAAACAGTTTTTAAAACGTCAACACATGATCGAAACACTGAATTAATTTACTGGTAGATATTTTGCAAAAAATTACAACATTGTCCTGCTAAAAACTAACCAGTTTCCGCTAGCTGCCTAAAAGGACTCTTCATTCACACAAGATGACGTAGCTTACTTGCAAGAAGCTAAAAAAATTGCATCATACGCAAAATGTTAAAAAGGGTAATTTTCACCGACTCACTGAACTTCGACAACTCCTAAAATCTCATAGAGTCGAATAGACGAGATTGTGTGGTAACATTCGCATAACGAGCGTGACGGCTGTCGGCGCGTACGCATGCAGCAGTAAAAACATAAACAACACACCTTGTTTCGGCGGCGGTGGCGGCGCCTGCTCTTTGCTCTCGAAGAACGTGAGCGCAAAATTGTCGTCTGTCTCTATGGTGAGGGGCGGCGAGGAGCGCACGCACGTCGCGGGGCGACCGCTCCATACGTCCATATTCCGATCATGTCCGGCGTGCTTCGGGTGTCGTCGGCTCGCGTCCGCCGGCCCTCGATACGACCCGCGCACTGAGCTTTCTCGAGCTTGACTGCTTGTGCCTTCGGAATAAGTGGACGCTGCCTACGGCGCCCGCGCACCGCACCGCTAAACGGAGCAGTGAGAGTTTTTTTGAATTCGGTATGGTGTCGTTTTTTAGCCACAACATAAATAAGATGTACTCACTCTTGTTACGGGCTGTTGTGATCGCGATGTTATAGCTTCACGCTCGCTGCCAGTGCTAATAGATTACGAGGAGTTAATGAGCGATTTAATTATAACCTCTGATGACTGGTAGCGAGCTGCGCCTTGTAAGGAAGCCTTAACGTAATTGCACTCATTTTTAAAAGACTTGACATGATATCGCCTACCTGGATGCAGGTGCACATACCTTACCTAAGTTATAAAATTGTACTTAGATAGCTTTTTCTTTCAAATGAAAACTAAAAAATTAAATGAAAATATTTCATTTTTTCTCTTCGAGACAAACATGGAGCTGCTCGTCCTGATTAGATATCTTCTCTCCTAGAATGTTTTGGGCATATGTTTGACGGACTTTATAAACATGAGGTCTGCCAGCTGCCACCTTTAGGCAATAGTCAGAATAATGTGAAACACTAAGCAGTTCGCGGGAGTTATAGACACTTCCCTAAAAGAATCGACAATTCGAAGATACTTGGCATCCAGCAACCCGCATTGGGCCCGAGTCTTGGATTATGACCCACTTTTTCTCACAAAGGATGCTTGTGCCCCACTAGTGCGAAAATGGCTTATGTAGTCAAATTCGATGAACTGTGGTTGCAAGCGCGGCTGGTGAACGTCATGTCCCGGGGATCGATTTCCACGACGGGTCTAGATTTGTGCCTAGTTGATGACAGGGTTTATCTGACCCCACCGGTCTGTCCCTACTGGTGGTAGTTGCAACTATTTCTCGCATCTACCATCACACCACTGGTGGTGGTTGCGTCTGTTCAGTCGCATCTGCTCCTATCTCTGTCCCCACTGGTGGCATCCTCACCAGCGGTGGCAGACTCGACGATCAATTAGCCGTCTGACACCACCAAGTATTTCAACTAACAAATAGAAAGAAGGATGACCTTTCTGGGTCCAGCTGTAAATGCTGCCTTCAATATTTGTTTTTTTTAATTAGTTAGTAGGTTAGTTTTGTCCAGCTCGTTTTCTGGCTGTGTCAGGGTCTCCACATCGTGGTCCATATTGGCCCTGGATCGAAGAATTTTGAAGTCATGGAAAGAGACCTTTGCCCAGCAGTGGGATGACACAGGCTAACAGTAGTAGTAGTAGTTAGTAGGTTCACTCCTCTTACAATGAATCCCTATACTTGTCCCGGGAATACAAGCTTGATGTTATGTACCAACCTTTGTATAATAGTTCTGCCTATGTACTGGGTTAAGCATCACAGTGCTGACAAAGGAACTGACGAACTCCTTTGTTCGTAACCAAGCGCCGTTGATACTTGCGTTTGCGCAATTTGTGTTCCACTCCTGTATCTAAGGCATAATACCAAATACCGAAGTCAAAACAAAGTTTGTTTTAAAGCTTTCTTCTTGCAGATATTATATCTTCTTTATATAATATAAAACAAAGTCGGGTTAGGTAGGGTAGGTAGTTTGTTAGTGTAGGTAGGGCAGGTAGCGTATGTAGGGCAGGTACGGTAGACTAGGGTAGAAAAAGGTGCATTGCAAAGCAGGCCCATCAATCCTAATAATCAGAGGAGCGTGTCTTGAGTTCGAACTCGAGACCTATGACTTGGCAGTTCGACGGTCACACCACTAGACTATCACTGCTTTTCCCTTGAAAGATTACCAAGGAGTTCACAGTAAGCCAGCTGTAAGTGTACGCCTAAAACCCTGCCCTTGGCATCACTTTGTCCATCGCTTGCACTTGACCGATTTCCAAAAAACCGTGACTGTTACTTACTAAACATGAGAGTCTTATATATTCAGGCATTTTAGTTTTTGTGCCATGAATCTAGTTTAAATTATTTAATTTGGGTTCCGACCGACGCGACGTAGAGAATGGTTTACATAATATTATGCTTACCTACAACATTTAAAAAGATGTGGACTAAATTGGTTTTTATACTATTCTTGGAATGGAGTGTATTTCTCGTTGCTATAGTAGCAAGCGCTAGTGATGAGTACGGAGTCCTGGGTTCTTTGTCAGGGAACAATATTGATATTGGGTTTCCATCACGAATTTATCAGAATACCCTGTTGATGACAATGAACTCGTCTCTAGAGATGGCCAAATGCCTTCGCATTTTTGGCAAATTGGAAAAAAATCCTAATAAGTGCCCATGGGTACGTTTTATTATTATTATCAGCCATTTGTGTCCTGCTGCAGGGCAAAGGCCTCCCTTCCCCCTTCCACTTATCCCTATCCAGTGCTGTTGTTTGCCAATCTTTGTGAAAAGAATCGATTTCGTCCCGCCATCTCCTTCTGGGCCTGCCGCGTTGCTGTTTTGCTGCTGTTTGGTACCGATTGTGCAGTACTTTAGTCCAGTTCCATTTTCATGGACACTTATTACACGATAATTAGAAGAAGATCCCTGAATGACTTTCGGGTCAGTTCGGCACAGTTCCTGCTAAACCGAGCAGCATATTATTCGATTTTGCCGCCCGACTGTGCCCAATCACACCGACACATTTGAATATAACCTTTGAAGTCACCGGTGGCACTAAAACATTGGTACCTATTCCAATACTGAAAACCTGAGATCGCGAATGGGTTTTCATTAATCACCATTCTTAATCACCGATCGTAGCTCAATCTAAGACATTTGAGACTATAGAAAGGGTCTCAGAAGGAATTTTTTAGAAAAATTATGATCCCACGTGTGCCCAGAGAGGCCACATGGAAATTGTACACTAACCAGTTGGCTATTGCGAGTAACTGACAATGTTGTTCACTTTTTCCCGTATATCAAAAGTATATTGAACTTTTTTGAACCCAGTCATCTTCTCGCACCCTCGAATTCTCAGACGACTATTTTACTTTTAATCCTTAGTTTAGGTAAAATCTACTCGAAATCGACTGTAAATATACCAGTCAATAGATAAAAGCCGAAAAGAATTAAAGGGCGTCAAACAATTCATATATAATATGTTCATTCTAAGTTTTATTTTTAGTTTTAAACTAGTGACCCGCCCTGGCTTTGCACAGCGCCACTTATTGGGTTCAAAGCCTATATTTTAAGTTAAGCATCTAGCAGTAGAGCGGTGAAAACTGCGTTCAAATCCATGTAGTAGATTTGCGTGTTGCGCGTACAAACACAAGCAGAAAGACAGAGACAAAAATTATAAAAACTGTTGTTTTCTCTTCTGTTGGTCTATTAAAGACCCCCCATTTTTTTTTCCAAATATCTTCAATGTACAGACATCGGCCTGTTACAATTTTATATATGTACTCGTATAGATTATTTAAACAATCAAGCAGACTTCTCTTGACTAGACTTGGGGTTGAAGACTAATGCCAGTTTTCACAAGGAAATCGACTTTTAATCGAATGGCAAAATATTATTGCACGGTTAGGTATATCATTTACGTTGGTTATGTGATATAAGATTTTAAACTATCATGGTCACTAACATTATTAAATATAATGATGGTTATGTGCGTCATGAAAATCAGCAAAATCAAGAAAACATTTTCCAGTTATTTTGTATCCAACATTAAAGTTAAAATAAGCTTTCTTTTTTTTAAATTAAACAGCCTTTAATTAAAAAGAAAAGAAGAAAATTTCGTTTATCTATCAACATTGAACGCGCATACAAACGTGTCTGTGCTGTTTACCGTTGAGGAATTCTCTCGAGAGGAGACGATTCTGGCTGCAAGATCAAGTCATAAAAATTTATTGTCACCAGACCCAAAGGTTTGTGCAAAATTTCAGCTCAATCGGTTGGGTAGAACTACTTTGAAATGGAGTTGCAAGATTTGACCATCATCGTCAGCCTACAGCAGGCCTATGTTGGACATAGGCCTCCTCAATCGCTAGTCACTCAACTCTCATCTCCACCGAGCCTGAATGCGTCCCACTGTTGGCAAGATTTGACCAAACTAACAAGGAAACTAGGTAACAAGAAACTACTGCTGCGCTCGTAATGTCAGCCATTGGCTACGAAATGAAACGAGGAACTATTTCGTTGCCCCACACTAAGATTTCTCTTGTATCGTGCTTGAATTTACAGACTCAAATGTCACATACACATTACTTAGAAACCGATGTTGGCAATTCTAGCTATGATCAATCTTCACAGCGTTTTAGCATCTTCGTGTGCTGCCTGTCTGGACCAGATGCAGCTGATTACCAGTAGCATCCATGCCATGAAGCGTCTGCTTATCTGACCAGCATAACCCAGTCACTGGGTAAAACGATACCCCTGATTGTGAGACTTTTGGGCTACCCATTAAAACTGTCAAATATCTACCCACCGGGATGGAAGGGTCTCGATATGTAATGGATCCACGGACTTACCACAGTAAGACTCATTTAACCTTCGATCAGGCGTTTAGCAACGAGCACCTCATTCTTGGAAATTCTATATATGAATGTCTTCAAACTCGGAGTCGTGGATAAATAATAACAGCCGCTCAGTTCGATCTTCAGGTTAAGCCGCACTTGACTAGGTTGGTCTGTGGATGGGGTACCACCCATTAGATATCGAGTTTCCTCCGTGCCTCGGAAAGCACGTTAAGCCGTTGACCGCAGCTGTCAATCGTCAAATCTTTGACAGTCGTGAAGTAGTCAATGGCTCAAGTCTGACTACCAGTCTTATTAAGGGGTATCCTATTCCTCAGTACCTACTAACTGGGTTTCGAAGGTCATATAGGCAGTCGCTCCATGAAAAATACTGGTATCTGCATCCGGTTAGACTGGGATCCGAACTTCAACCCCGCCTTGCTACCGACTTATCAAGGTTTCAAAACGTATCTATGATACAAGTCTACACTCTGTAAGAATCTCGAATGAAAGAAGATATTTACACCCGGTTCTACTAAACCTAAGCTATGTCTCAATCGGTTGGAATTTTGAACGCTCTTCCCTAAACTGTGAGTTGAAAACGTAACAGTACGTTTCATTGGTCTCGTTCATGTCTCCATAGTGTATTTTATAGTTAGAACCCCTGCAGCAACACCTTCCTTATAACATTTACACTATAATAAATAAAGCTCCCACTGCGCCGGGCGCATCCTTGGTAGCCGATCGCGTGATACAAATCGTGCGTACAATAATCCATACTAATGTAATAAATGCGATAGTCAGGTACTTCTGTCTGTCGGTCTAGTTATATATACATACAGGGAACATGCATAAATTCTGGCCTTTTTCTGATGGGGGTTAGGCAGAAACCACAGAACGTCATTAGCTACGACCCTACGGTACATTTGTCTTTGCTTCGCCTATGTTCATTAATCTAATCAAAGAAGCACACCTTAGTTTATAATTTCTTCCAAATTCATTCAGTTCAAATGGAATCCGATGAAAACCACAAGGATGATCAGGATCTTGGTTAGGACATAGTACCTTTTATCCCAGTCGTAAGTGAGTGATATCCAAATTCCAGTTAAATATGACGTGGATACACGACAAGCCAAATCAAAATCAATTCAAATGCCACGCAAAAATAACTTATATGGAAAAAAAAAGCGTACCGCTTCTTCCACAATACCCAATTTACTAAACCAAATAACTCATCAGAGACTCAATGAAGAGTAAAAACATATAGCGTAAGCTGAAAGAACATTACATCAACTCGATAACTTAACTGTAATAGCGGGTTGATCAAATCTCAGGCCATGGCATGCTAACATAGACATCAGAGGTCTAATTGTGTGCTTTGTTTAAGTGTAAGAAATTTGTAATAAAAAAATGAAAAAAAAAGTGTTCTTAGGATAATTTCCGACATCGAAGCGGACCAACCCACGATCTAAAGCTCTAGTAGTCCTAGCACAAAGCATCACTAATAAATCAAACGCAAGAGGGAGACAGAGTGTCTACAGGTTTTTGTTTAGTTAATCATGGAGTCACCATCTTTTCCCTTGGATTAGTGGTCATAGAATCTAATAAGAGAGAATCTTGTGGACCCGTGAAGCGACTCGTACGCAGCGCAAAAACCACTGGATGGAATAGTGATGAGCGAGTTGCGTACCATTCGATAGATTAATCGATTGTTGACTTTTGCTTTTGTTTTTTTTTTTCCACTGCCTTAAAGTATAGTCGCTAGCACATCAATTTACCACAAACTGTCAAATTTCTTCAAATGATTTTACTCCATAAAATGTTGATGGTTACGTTCAAAATCGAATGCGAAAATTTTACAGTATGTGGTAAGTTGATGCACTGGCTACTGTGTACCTACCTGTTTCCGGACTAACCAGTGAATATTGGCATATTCTGCGTTACTACTGCGGTGGTAACTTCAACCGCGATATTTCTGTTGTTCAGTTACGCGAAAGTCAATTTTACTCCTGTAATAGGTACCCGAAAGGTTAGGCAGCCGTGCACTTAAGAGCGTTAACGTCTTGCAGCATTTCATATAAACTTTCAAGTGATTTTTTTTCGAAATAACTTTAATTGGAAATTTCTGTTTCTATGGAAAATCTAAAATCGGTGTAATTTAGCTGTAACACAATTTTTCGAAAATGTTCTCAGTTAAGTTTTTAGACTCGTGTATCCTGCGTAAGCGTACGAAGTTTCATTAAAATCATTTAGAAAAAAAATCACTTTAAAGTTTGTATGAAATGCCGTAAGACGACAGTAGGTACCTACAGCTACACCCACATTTTATTTTATTTTATTTTTATTAAGAGGAACAGCAAACAGTTACATTATGGATTCTTAAAATTAGTATAACAATATTTGCATTTTGCCAATAATGTAACCCACAACAATGTTCACAGGTTATCATAATAATAAAAAACAAAACAATAACCAGTTATTACTACAGGAAACGGGATATTTACCATGTTTACTATTTTCATGTTTTTTTTTTTATTTTTTTTTTTTTTTTTTTTTTGTTTTTATTTTTTTTTTTTTTTTTTTTTTTTTTTTTTCATTTTTTTTTTTTTTTTTTTTAATAGTAAACATGGTAAATATCCCGTTTCCTGTAGTAATAATGTTAGTGACCATGATAGTTTAAAATCTAATAACCAGTTAGTTGTTTCGCCAGTTATGTTCATTCGAGTTAAATGCAACAGAATGTCTTCTTCATAACGCCGAACATTACACATAATACATAATCGTTTAGATTAGTCTTATTGTTAAAGACCTTATAAGTCAAAATTTCAATTTAGCACAATAATATTTATGTCTCCTTCGTACCGCAATCAAGTTTCTGCACAATGACAACGAAAGTGCGTTATCCACAAATTATATTATTTTGCTATTTACACCGCAAACTAACTGCTGATTTATACCTAAGTTATTTGGACAATGATCGAGTTTCAATCATGCTTGACTACCGAACTACTAGGTAACTACGATTAGTGCAGTACTCGCATAAAATTGTTAATTTCGAATAATCACATTTTCGAAGGATTTCAATCATTATGGTATCAAACAAGTTATTGTAGAAGATAGGATGTTTTTTATATTTTATATTATATTTTTATTATATTATTAACTAGCAGCCTGTCCCGGCTTTGCACGGGTGCCTATGTTACTCAGAAGACAAAAAATCTAAAAACTGTTGTTATGGCTTCTTTTGCTCTAATTAAGACCCCCCATATATATTTTGTTTCAATATCTTCAATGGAGAGACATCGGATATGTACAATTTTATTATATGTTTAAAGGAATAGATTATCAACTGAAAAGTTTGGGCGCTAACCCAAACTTTGTCAGGAATCTCTCTTTATCTCTCTTTTATCTGATTTATTTACTACTATAATTAAAATATAGATAACTAAACGGATAAATAAATCTTAACCAATGTCAGCTAAATCAATTTCGATTTAATCGAGTGACTGTCCTCCAATATTTTGCAAGACATCACTATCAGTACGTTGTGGTTGCAGGAAGCAAACCTTTGCTCGGGTCGCTGAACCAGGTATTGCAGTTAGAAACAGCTAAACAAACGAAACTACACTTTACTTAAGCAACCCACGTTTGAAAATGCCATGGCAAGGGAACTTGAGAGTGTTAGCATCTAATCAAACATGTTTGTATATATTGTTGATCGGATTCCAAACGTAAGATTGAGACTTAAAGTCCTTTTTGCGTTGTCAGGTGTCGGTGGAAGGTTTTGCAAAGTAGTGCCATTAGCAGATAGGCCTGGCTGTCTCACAAGATTTGCTGATAAGTGGGATTAACTCCTGAATTAGTACTGTATAGTGGATTCACCTCGGCTGGTTATCAAAGGGTGACTGGAAAGTATGTCGAGCTTTACGCGAAAAGCTCCACGTGGATTGAGCAAAACAAAAACCAATTAACGTCACGATGGAAGCCTTAAAAACCCTAAGTTTCTTCCAATCCTTGAAACATTTTGAACTTTCAAACTACGTAACCTTCGAGTCTAAACTCGCACAGAAGCCTGAGGCGTGCCAATATACTACTAGCATACCCAAAGCAGGGTAAATTCGCATTGGTGTGAGTTGTGCACAGTGTGAATGTACGACCTACGCCAACACCGTACTATGAGAACAAAAACTCATTAGTTTTAAAGTAGAATTGTGTAAGACAATCGGTAGAACATATGGAATTTTTGGTCACACTAGTTCTACGATTTTGTACCACCTAAAATCGTAGGACTAGTGAGAAAAGATATTCCCATTAAAAACAAGCTGATGTTAAAATTCCTTGAATTGGAGAAGAAAGTAAAAACCTAGCTAGCAGGCAATGAGGTGCTTCAACTTGCATCGAACAAAGAACGTTGACTGCAAGCTCGTTATGTTACCGCATTCTATCTCTTTCTTTAACTTTCTAAGAAGCGAAGCTACAAATAAAACATTTGCAAAAATAAATTTCAATAACGTATTTAACATCACGCCTGTAATCCTCGTATGGTTAGGCAGAGGTGTACGTAATTGTACACCCACATTTTGCAATTCCTGATTTAAAAACCCATTACTGCTTTGCCCGGGAATCGAACCCAGGACCTCATGCTCAGCAGTCGCGCTTGTGACCACTCGACTAACGAGCCAGTCAACCACCAAATAACGAATACGAAAATATACGGGACCGATGGACACTACCGAAAAGCTTAAGTGGATTCTGTTGAAGTAAGATGTAGTCACTTGTCTAAGCCTTCTGGGAAGAATAGTAGGGTAAATATTTGAAGATAGACATATTCTTTTGAAAATTAAGTTTACCATTTTCTATTTCTTATTACAGTTCGCCAAAATACGAACGGGAAAAAGGGTAATTACATGAAGGGTATTAGGTATTTGTACACTTTCTCATATAATACGATATTTATAGAACTTAATAACTTGGGAACATAATCAAAGCAAAGAGGTCCTTATCATCATCATTCTCTTGCGCTTATCCCAATTCATTTGGGGTCGGCGCAGCAAGTCTTCTTCTTCCATACTTCTCTATTACTCGTCATCTCATCCGACACCTCCTTTCTTGCCATATCATTCTTTATACAGTCCATCCATCGTTTCTTTGGTCTTCCTCTACTCATATACCCATCCACATTCATACTCAAAACTTTCCTCACAACATTTTCCTCATTCCTCCGCATCACATGCCCATACCACGACAACCGATTACCACACAACTTTTCAGTCACCGGCGCCACTTTCAGACTTCCTCTTATATACTCATTTCTTATTTTATCCATTCGCTTAACACCACACATTCCCCTTAGCATTCTCATCTCCGCCACATGCAAATGCCTTTCATTCATCCCTTTTGTGGCCCAACATTCTGATCCATACAAGACAGCAGGTCTAACCATTGTTTTATAAATCTTCCCCTTAAGTTTAAGGGGAATGCGGGAGTCGCAGATTGTTCCCATGACCTGCCGCCATTTCATCCATCCCGTGTTAATTCTGTGCCTTACACTACGATCTATTTCGCCATCGCTTTGCACGAGTGAACCGAGATACCGAAAGTCGGAGCAGACAGGAAAAAGAGGTCCTTATTATAAATAAGAATAATAAACTTTCCAAAGGAAACTCGAACGGTAAGTAGATTGTCTTTAACAGACCAGGCTACAGTTGGTGCCAAAACACTCTTGGACTTGTGACCCGCAAGAGTCGTGACGTGAGGCTGAGCGCGATAACTGAGTTACCCTTTGAGATACCAATACGTACGCGGAAAAAAATAAACCCGCGACTGTGTTCACAAATAGTAAAAAAAACATAACTTCTGATCTCACTTAGTAGTTATTTGGGGTTGGCCGCGTAATATGCACATGTTCAAAGAATCACCCAGAACCACCATAGTTGTACAGCATACTTCCTCAATTAATTTGTATCTGAATGGTTGTCTACCTTCCAATCAACCTTAAATGATGCAGGCTGGTTATCTGATAAGACTGGCCACATTCGGCAACTCAATCTGTTTAGAATTTAAAATAGTTTTTTGGAAAATAAGTAGATGTCAGTGGCGAAGGTTCCATATAACTCGATTCCTACCGGTTTTCCTTTCAAAAATAGTACAGTCAGTATTCTATAGACAAATAATATAATCACATTAAAGATATGTACTCCGGCTTACCTCTTACAAAAAATGACCCTTCGCTACTGGTAGATGTTATTCCATAATAACATCTACTCATTTTCCAAAAGATTATTTCCCCATCCCATCCCATGATGTCTGAGAAATGAAAAAATGAGAAAGGTTCTTTAAAATAAATGGTTAAAAGTTTCTCCCTACCTAAAAATCATCATAATTACAATTACACCATACATGGTATATATGTAGGAAGTTTACAAGGAGGTATTAAATAGACTTTAGTTACTTATTTAAACTTCATGTACAAGAGTGGTACATAGGCGGAATTAATGCCACAAGGTATTTCCACCAGTCAACCTTTGGGTCAAATAGGATAGCATTGTGATAGTGTACAAAAAAAATTAGCTCGTGACTAAATAATAACAGCCGCTCGGGCCGACCTTTAGGTTAAGCCGTGCTTGCCTCGGTTGGTCTGTGGATGGGTGACCGCCCATTACATACCGAGTTTCCTCCGTGCCTCGGAAAGCACGTTAAGCCGTTGGTCCCGGCTGTCATTTGTAGATCTTTGACAGTCGTTAGGTAGTCAGAGGCCCAAAAAGTCTGACAACCAGTCTTACCAAGTGGTATCGTATTACCCAGTACTAACTGGGTTGTGGAGGTCAGATAGGCAGTCGCTCCATGTAAAATACTGATATTCAGCTGCATCCGGTTAGACTGGAAGCCGACCCCAATATAGTTGGGAAAAGGCTATGCAGATGATGAGTGTACAAAAAAAATAAGTAAGAAAAATACCATTTTGTCATGCTTCTGTGTGTATATCTCTAGTTTGTAAGTAAAGTTATACATAACCTCGCGTTTACACCAGTAAAAAAACATGTAATCTTAATTATTGTGTGTTTTGTAAAGACTACTTTTATGCAATACTTTTACTAAAATGACGAAATAGTAAATAATAGTAGTTAGATGTGTTCCTAATAATTCATGACAAAAATACTTTTCGTTTTATTATTTTATTTCTTCGAGTGTGTATTGAAAAACTTCGTTTGATACATGTGCTCAATTTAGCAATATTTATATCTCTCTTTCTTTCCGTATTTGGCGCTTTTCGTTCAATGTATCAAGTTGCTGGTTTTCGAAGGTATTTACATTTTTTTACATAGTAGAGCGCCAAGACGACCTATGCAAAGCGAGCCTCTCCCAACCGGTCGGATGGTGTGACGTCCTTCGCATGAAGCATTACCGTTTACCCAAAGTGGTCTTCTACTCTGAGATGGCAGAGGGCAAACAAAAGCATGGCGGTCAACATCTCCGCTATAACGACGTGCTCAAGAGGCATCTTAACGCTAATTTAGTAATAATCATTCGCCCGTTGCATGTTTAGGCAAAAACTCACGGTGACCTGATTTGCATCTTTGTAGATTCTATTGAACATGTCTATATTCACACAAATATCCAATACTTTTATACAGAATACGTTTTCATTATATGCCTTGTAGTTAAATTGTAAAATTGGTGTAACGTCGAAGAGTAAGAGAGCTCTTAATCGGGAAAATTCGTCCAAAGAGTGCCGTGCCTAAGACGTAGTATCTACCTCAATGCAGTTGAAGGTAAAAGTTCAGGGCAACTGGCAAGTTCCATCACTATTCAAATATTAAGAAACCGACGGTCGCGGAATAACTCGAATAATGAATACAAAAGCGAAGATACTGACCATACCTTAAGCAACACAACATCTTCACTGAAACGTTCACTAATGCATTCACATAACATCAAGTTTAACCAAACAAAGTTAGGCTCGTTCCAGACGTTTTTCAGAGGACGAGTTTAAGAGGTAAATGATATTTTTTTTTATTTTTTTCTGTAATTATAATATATTATCTGTAGCGTGACGGTTGAAAGAGGAGGATTGGAGACAATAAGAAGGATATGTTTTCGTAGTACGACTTTAAAAAACCAAAACTTTAAGTGTTTGCTTTTTGTTCGTCGCTAAAAATGGTTAGTCGTTATAAACGAAGACTGAATTATCATAGATCTGTATGTTTTTTGCTCACTTTATTTTTCAGGATATAGGGCGCCATGCAGTTTGTCGACTCTTTATGTGACCAGAAGGTTGGCAAAAAACTCAGCATTGCTATCTAACGTGGCAATGTTGCCAGCCTTCTGGGCACGATTCCCGTTAACATAACAGTGTTGCGGACGAATATTCGAGCTGAGACTCTTTTTCCCTTTTTTACCTATTTTGATTATTATTTTATGACTGTTGATCTGTAAATTATGAATATCACAAATAAACACATTTTAATTTCTTTAAATTGGTAAAAGAAACAATTTTACAAGTCAAAACTAAAATTATGTATTATAACTATGGGGCTGTATTAGGTGTTTGAAATCACACTTGTCTGAGGAGAAACATCGAAACAAACTCAAAGATCACAGTCCCCTTTAAACAACAGACATTGGCTCAGTGATATGAGGATCAGACTAGTGATGTGAAATGGTATGGCAGTGACACCTTTTTAATCACTCCTGAAGAAAATTAAAAAAGTACCTAAATAGCGTGTTTGTTATGTTTAACCCCATGCCCCTGTAGTTCCTTCTTGACAATGTGGTTACCATCAATATCAACCACTAGCCATGCCATACGTTGACCACAGGAGGTGGTCGTTATGATCACCGCGGCGGTCTGTACTTCTGATGTTAACTTGCGACTTAACTTAAGCCTTATGTTAATTAGACTTTTGTGATTGGTGTTTCGAAATAACAAGTAAATAAATAATAAGTTATTCGAAAGTGAGACACAGAGGCCGTATCCAGGAGTTCATTTTAGGGGTTTCAAGTCTGAATTAAAATTCAGATCGGGAGGAGAGGGTTGCTAAACGCAATTCTCTCCTCCCGATCTGAAGCATAAACTTGAAACGCATATAGGAACCACTTTTTTGTCGGTATATAAACATTGATTGCCCAATTTTTGGCTTATTCCATCATTCCCCCTGAGAGAATCCCCCTCAGGGGGGAATACTGGACCCTAATGTAAAACAATTCCAGAAAGTCCCCTTTTCATTTTGGATTATTCCACTTTGCCCCCTTATATTAGTTTTAATTGTTAAGCTCCTGAAATAAATTAAAAAAAGAGTGATAAGATACAATGTAATAAACAAAAAAACGACAATGTAATTTATATACAGTCTTTTTTTTTCACAGAATTTCGTTATAATCAAAAATCAAAATCAAAGCATTTATTTCAAGTAGGCCAGTTACAGGCACTTTTGTCAAATTGTGTTTGTGTTGAAATGTAGCTACAGCCCCAGTCACAAGGCATAAAAACTGTGAAAGTACTGTAGTTGCCTATAAAATAAATAAAACAATAAATATCAGTTTGACTGTGTTTTTTTAATTTATTTTTTATTAAATACATAGAAAATAAATTATAATTAAATAAAGAGAACGAGAATTTTAGCTGTGAGAATCGTTATAGATAAAATTTAATTGCATAATTTATTCTTTTTCCAAAAAAAAATATCGACTATCCATCATATATCCATAATTTTCCACCTCCTATCCTGCCCTCTTAGCCCAAAAACATGCAGCCGAAGTGGCCTTTGCGCTGCCACCGACGACGTGGTGGAAGTGGCGAAGTTTTGGGCTAATAAAATATAAAATTTAACGTGCCAGCGATACGAAGAAGAAGTCGAAAGTCTGAAAACCAGTCTTACCAAAGGGTTTTCCCCAGAACTAACTGGGTTGAGGAGGTCAGATAGGCAGTAGCTCCACGTAAAATACTGGTATTTAGCTGCATCCGGTTAGACTGGAAGCCGACCCCAACATAGTTGGGAAAAGGCTAGGCAGATGATGATTCCTATAGGATCGAGAATTATGCAGGTGAAACCGCTGGACAAAATTATTCTCAAGCTCGCTTCGCTGGCTCCTGCATTCTAGGTTATCTAAGTAAAATATCCACCGGCGAACAAATCGGCACCTAGCGCCGCTAGCAGGCACTCCTTAAATTTTAAGTATCTCAGCGGGGATTTCTGGACGTTGTTTTTTTAAGGTTCCTGTTTTCCCCCCTAGATCAAAAGGGGGGAATTTCAGACTTTTTTTATTTACAATCCAGTTTTCCCCCTCGGGGGCAGTTTCAGGGGGGATCTGTGGAATAATTATTTTTACCGATTCCAGTTTTGCCCCTTAAGGGGGATTATCAGAGGGGAATACTAGACTTTTTTTTGGATTCCACTTTTCCCCCCTAAGGGGGACTTTCAGGGGGGATTTGTGGAATAAGCCCAATTTTCAGCCCCTCCTTATTGTGAATAAAGGCAAGGTCATGTATGTATTTATGCCGCTAATTTATATTCCTGGAATAAACAACATTGTTGAATATGTAGCGACGTAAAAGTCAGCAACTCCTGCCCTTGACGCGGTTTGAGGCGAGAAATGATAAATTGATTGTCTTTTGTTCCAGCTATGTACCTACAATGCAGAGATGGAAAATCTAAAAAACAAAACAGAACATGAACGCGGCTGGTTATATTTTTCTACCTTACAAAACATTACGCCTATTTTGCCAAAAGGGTTGATAGTATACCCTTCACCAGTTATGTTTTAAGTCCTACGTAACAGGGGGTTAGCCTATTGACATCAACCGGACACAAATCCAAACGCAGGGCTGCTTACAGAGAAATTGCTATCTAATAGAAAAATCTTATAATACTTTGCTCGATAAAGAGAATCAAATCTAAGCTTTCATGGTCAGCAGTAGGTCTTGCGACCACTGCACCATCGAGATAGTCCAGTACCAAGTATATATAAAACAACACATAAACATCGCCTGCTATTGCCACTCGGCCAATGAGGCAGTCTTTCTTGAGGAAATCTTGTAAATAAGTTCATTAAAACGCAAAGTTTCGGGGCAAAGGCACAAGGCAAGGAAGCTTATGAGAAACGTTTTACGCTTTCTTTTCTTTATCGTGTGGTTAGTGCCTAACCTGGTGTCAGAGTTTTATGTCGCCCATGGGCCTCTGACTTGGTTTTACATGCCGTCGAGAAATATCTCCCAGGCATGCTGGTTTCCTCACGATATTTTCCTTCACCGATGCAAGTGATTAAGCTTATATAAGCCCTATGGTGGCTGTACAGTCTAGCAACCACCCTGCCTCGGAGCATCTCGGCGAGAGTGTTCACTCACCGGTACTTCGTAAAATGCTGAACTTCTGTAACTTTATTTTTTAAATTTTATTTCAAACAAGCCGTCAATCGGTTTCCTCAACGGTATATCAATGACGAATTTCCATACAAACTTTTATCGTCTATTTAACTTCATTTCATTTTTAAAACATTAAAGACATTTATCCCAAAGCAAACTGTTTGAGAGGATTTATCCGGAGAAATCTAGACACTACAACCTCAGCTGATATACTTTTAGGCGCTGCAATTTCACGGTTTTCAGAAACACGATACATATACAAAAGCGCAACATCCAAAAGTGCGTGGCTACGCTACGCCTTCGCGCGTGTTATTGAAAATGGCCACATTTCTGGTTTCAAAAGTCACTAAATAACAGTTTTTTACAGCATCTTCACTATTTTTAGTGGCAGATGATATCAAATGAGATAATTTGTATGACAAGGTTCTCGACAACCATCCTTATCTAGGTATGTATCCGTATCAGGACATCGTTAGGCGCAACTTACTTTAACCCCTAATCCAGGTTGTGTAAGTGGGATATCCTAGAAATCTGTCAACCTTCTGGTGACCGTTGTTGCAGAGTAGGTCATAAGTACAGTAATGATAGCACTATACACATAGTGCTATCATTACTGTACTTAGCCGTTGATTAGACTTGATGCGGTTCACGTAATCGTCTGACGCAAGTCGTTCAAGGCGCGAATTATAGTGCACTTATTTTTGCAAGACATATCCTGGGACAGCATTGTGATGACCAGTGACTGGGAGGTGGAGATCAGATAGGCAGCTGCTTCAATTCAAATGCATCTGGTCAGACAGGAATCCGACCCTAACATAAGGAAAGACAGATAACGACGTACTGAATTTTGGAATATAATGTCGTAATTGTTTAGTTTTATAATGATAGAAATTTTTCATCGGTTATTTAAAAAAAAAACAGATGTTCCATAGATTTTGACCGAATAGGAAACAGCTGTTTTTTTTTAAATAACCGATGAATATGTTTATGTGGCTCAGAATGATGTGCTGAATACGTGGTAACCGATTTGGCGTCGGTGTCCCTTCCACCCAGTATAATACACATCACTTTTTTTAATTTGGTTTATCTTTTTAATTTTGAAAAAAATAAACTTCTTTTAAATTTAAAAAAATATTACAAATTCTTGTCATGTATTAATTTAATTTGTCACGAAATCAAGACTTTACGACAAAGGCCAGATAGATTTGTGTGTTCCGGACATGTTCCGGACAGGTACGAGTAACAAGTTACGAATGTTAATATTGTTATTAAATTAAATTAAAAAAACATCACATCATTATTGTAGCGATAGTCGTAAGATGGAGAAAATAAATAAAAACTTACCTTTTGCAGGTATATTTGTTTTAACTTCGTAATATACTTTAAAATCAGATCAGAATGACAAGAAATTGGCTACGCAATTAGATTATGTAGGTACATCATTCCATAAAAACCCACAGAGTCATCGTCGACCACATTTGGTAGGTACACCGGATGCAAGGCAACTGGTAATATCAATAATTTCCATAGCATTATTGAAAAATCGAAGAAACCCAGAATGAAATTAAAAACAAAAGCAGTCTTAAAATAAAACGGCGCAATAAAAAGTTTGCTTACCTGAGGAGTAGCCTGCTATCGGGGAACACGGCTCCTCCTTGAATCTGCAAATGAAAACATACTTCAGAATAAAATGAAGGTGTCAAGGTCAAGGAAAATGCGAAGGAACGTTATCAATGAATTGGGATGACGGACAGATTATATTACTGCGTTAATTTTCTTATTAAGAGAGCTTCTACAGAAAGTGGGCAACGTCGCAAAAAGCTGTCAAATATTTCGCCGTTTTGATTAATTTGGCAATATTACTGTATGGAAATAAGAAATATGTCTAACTAGTGAACTAAAGTATTGATTATGAAATGCAGTAATAAATATCGTAACACCAAATATTTAGTTTTAGATGTAAAAAAAGTATTTGGAAACTTTCCTTAACCTCAAATTCAGTGTTTTAATTGCAATTCGTTTTTAATATTCTAGTTCACTAGTTAGCAATATTTCTTGTATCCATACAGTAATATTGCCGAATTAATTAAAACAGGTAAATATTTTACTGCTATTTGCGACGTTGCCCACTTTCTGTACAAGCGCTCTTAAAAGTAAAAAATATGTTATACAACATTAGTTTTAGTATATGCGATACCTGATACACGTATCTAGTATTTTTATGTAAAGAATCTATGTACAAAATTTTAAAACTGTATCATGAAAAATCACAAAGTTATAAGCTTGTTCTGTGATCTAGTTGTCCGCACAAAAACGCGGTCACCAAGCAGCGCGCGTCGCTCCAGCGTCGTCTTGAGCTCATTGATAATAATAATTTGGCAGTAGGTACCTAAATTATTGCGATAGGTACTCAAAGCCGCTCGGTATCCAACTTTTAACTTGTTTAAATATTTTCGGGAAAACCTATAACATGGTTTAAAAATTATTGGAATCGATTCAGTTACTTATTCTGAACAAAATATATTCAGGTTTCGCATATACTAAAAATAATGTTGGATGTATCTAACTAGATTGTAAGATTGTTAATAAAGCCTATTATTTCCTTTATTTATATTTTCACAAATTATTTACATTTTTAAATATTCCTTAAAAAACAATATAAAAAAACATTTAAAAATATAAAAAATTGTAGCCCACCGGTATCGGGAACAGGGTCCAAGCTACCGGCAGTCAGGGCTCCAGAGAGAAGAACCTCCTAACAATACGAGCCGTGTACAGAAGTACGGTAATAAAGCCTATTATTATTATTTTCTTTATTTGTATTTTCTACACATTTGTTACAGTTTTATAATTATATTACTTAATAAACATTTAAAAATTAGTGGTCTGCCGGTGTCGGAAGCAGGGTTCAAGCTACCAATGGTTAGGGCTCCAGACACTGGAACCTCCACACAATGAGGGCCGTATCGAGGAGTACTGCGTTCTGAATCAGGCCATTGATCCTACCGCCCAGCGAGAGCCTCGACAGATGTTCGTCGAGGCTTATTTTTATTTATCACTGACAAAAGACAATCTTTTTTTCCAAAAGTGAAACTAATTTCCAATAAATAGTCCTAATACTTCACTGATTATGATTATCGCCCCCATACGTGGCGATCAAACAAAACGTAAAGGTGTGTCAGATGTGCCACACGGTTCACCTTGGCTAGCAACCCACATGTCTAATACTAGTTACAAAAACACGGCCACTAGGTTATTGGGGAGTCTGTAGGTACTTCCAAGGACGACACCGAAGTTTTTATTCGTCTTTTTTATCGGGCACTGAGCAGACAAGGACCGGACGCAGAGTTAACATTAGAATTGTAAAACAAATTGACAAAAATAACGTATGCATCGCCCGCCCCGACTGACAACGGCGAGCAGGGTGCCATTATATTTACAAATTTGACCGAAACTAGGAATAAAGAAGTGAAAATACGAACGGACTTGATGTATGTTCAATAATTATATTCGCTTACGTTTCGGTATGGTTCTACTGAACCTTAATAAATTGTCTGTCTCGTTCCTGCAGATCAAGTTAACCATTAGTCCTGTTCTGTAGACTTTATTGTTTCACAGTCAGAACTGATATGATAATGTTTGACCATTATCAATAGGACTCTGAGGGCCTTAGACTAATTGCAATCGCTTTGGAAGCGTTTCGTATATATCCAACTGTTTCCTATGGGACTTTTGTCAGTCCCATACACTTTTTACTTTTGCAACATCTATCGCTAAAGAATTTCCTTTTTTCAGACCCTCTGATTGGTTAATTGAGAATAATATTGTAATTTTCCTCACAAAATCTTAATTTTCTCTATTTGCAACAGACTGACGGCATCAATGCAATGGATAACAATAAATGTAATTTTTTTTTTTTTTTTAAGAAATGTTTAATTTTTTTTTAAGAAATGTTAAATTTTTTTTTAAGAAATATTTAAAAATATTTAAAATAAGTTTACAAATGAATAAAGGAGATAATAATGTAAAAGTCACACTACCTATAAAAGCAATGCAATCCAAAGTATGCTATATAGTTGTGAAAATAAAGGTCAGAACTTTACGAACGCTTGTCCAGTGATAAAGCAAATATTTTACCCGCGTCAAGACTGTCAAATAAATGAACTCTGAAGCCATATCTTCAGAGTTCACAAATCTATATTTTTTTATTAAACTGTACATATCCCAAGGTATACCATAACTAGAATTATTTTGTTACACGCGTAAACTGTTATCCGACTACCGGTCTCAGCGTTTTCAAGGACAACATTGATTTTCCCAACACGGACGTTTCGTGAACACAACACGGGAAATCTTTATGGTTTGTCATCACTAGACTACACCATATGTTATATATTATGTTCTTAATAATAAAGAATTTAGTGCCTAGTTAATTTAGTAGTATATTAATGTTTGCGGAAGTATAGCTTTCCGCTGAAATAGCTACATAGGTACATATAGACAGGGCTGTAGAAATTCAAGGCCAATGTTACAGCGGCTTACAGCTGATTGTATCGATCTTCCGTACGATTGTTTTACCTACATTATTTTTGTAATAGACCTAAATTATATGATGTGTACTGATAAGGAAATTCCAACCATATGATATGTTGGTATGCCATATTATACTGCAATATATTTAGGTAGATGACATGCAGAAGATCGCTGGTAAGACCTGGACTAGACTCCTAAGGAGGTAAGGTAAGGAGTTCTACACTCAGCAGTGGATGCTCCAAAGGCTGATAATGATGATAACCGGCAATTTAATATAATATGTACTAGAAGGTGCCTATATACTTACGTGTATAAGTCGTCTTCTTCCGTTTTAGAAGAACTTGTAGCCTCACTTAAAACCGGTCTACTCATCATTATTAGTTATTAATCAGTCGTCTCATTGTCAATTTGCACTGTTTTACTGTTTATTTCACAAAAACTTAGACACCGCTCTAGGGATTGAGTTTATTTAATCATTTTGGTAATTTTCACTAGAAACGTTCGTATGAAACATGTTGATAATTAAAGTATGTTTTAACTTGGACACGAATCGAGTCCGTTCCCTCATTTGCGAGTAGGTTATATATTACACTTTTGTGGATATCTCTTAAGGCTTTTTAGGGAGGTCTTAGTACGCACGATATAACGTTACACGTGGGGGAGTCAGGTTCCCATTTCAAAAAACAAGGTCAGTGGTTACGTAAACTATTTCGAGTGAACACAATTTCTTTAAAAAAATAAAACAATACAATTTCCCTATTGAGAAATTGTATACTGTTTATGACGACTTTCTAAAAACAAAAAACCCACAAACAAAGTTTGAAACACTGGGCATGTGGGACAATAGATCTTGGGTTTGCGAAAAAACATAGAATTCTAATTAAAAGGCTTTTTTTCACTACATCACAAGAAACCTTTGTTTTGCCGCACCGTAATGTACTTAGTGAAGTCACCCGCGCCACGTGATAAGGTTGTGTCGTTGTTTAGGGATGTGAAGCGCGCATGCCTCGCTTTGACCTTGGGCATACTTCCTGGTTCACGGGCAGCCCTCTGCCGCTGTCACCTGACTTCTAGGTCAATCCACCACACATACCTATACAATAGCACTAGCATAACACGCATAATCAACCTACAGGCTGTAAAAGATCCAATCACACAAATTACAACTATGCATACTGTACATTAAACTAAGTGACTCTGCTCAAAAATTATTGCTGTGAAACGACTTCTTTTTTTGGTGTGAAAAACAGTTTACGATAGCGCTCAATGTAACGCACTCAGAACATTGTGCCGATAGATGCATTGAATAATACAGGCGACAAGGATGTCACCAGCTTTTGAGCTGGGTGGGTGGGGGGGGGGGAGAGAGATGAGGAAAAAAATCTGTTTCTTAGGTGTCTAGGAACTAAAAGAACATGTTAACTCACCACTCTAGAAATGTGAGCTTTTTTTTAGTCCTTTTATTCAGAAATGGATGTTACTTAATTGACCAAGTCAAGATTAAAAAGGAAGTAGGCTGTAACAGCTAGCGAAGCGAGCTCTAAATTTGTTTTAGGTACATACTGCCTTGGACAGCTTTAAATTGTTTTGATCTTACATACAGGAGTTACTTTTAGACAAAGTCAAGAGAAAGCAGTCTGCAAGAGAGAGCTCAAACATTTTAAAACACTACCTTGGACAGGTTAGAATTGTTTCGACCGTTCATAAAGGAGTTATGGGCGACTTATAGACAAAGATAAGATTCAAGAGAAAGTAGGCTGCAAGAGCGAGCGAAGCGAGCACGAATGTTTTTACATCATGCCTTGAATTAACTCAGATATGTAATTTGAGATGAAATTAACGTCCACATGCTCCATTTTTTGCAACCTCATGTTTGACATTAATTGCCTATTAGGGCCTCGGGCAAGCCGCTTCTAATTTATTTCAGCTTCTGTCTATATCGGTCGATCATGCGAAAAGCCAACAGGCGAGTGTCAATCCAGGGCCAGAAAAAAGGAGCCTCTGTGATAAAAGTTTTTACGCAGGGTTAAAGTGAGAACCGCGTGCGTTAGTCAAAGACAATGTGTAAGTTTATAGAGGCTGTATGACACTCAGAGGCTCATTTTTAGTCATAAAAAATATAATAGTGAGAGTGTGATTCTACTGTAGACCAATTTATTACTTTTTTACTCATTCTGTGGCATCATACAGGAAAAGTTATAAATTTAAAAAAATACCTGAGCCTCTAGGGCAGACCCCGCTACTCCCCTCCTGGGATGACAGGGGTAAGGAGGTATTTAAATTAAACTAGTACTTATTTTTTTGAAATTTTGACCTTCAATATCTCCGTAACTAGAAGGTTCCTAAGTAAGGTCCACTGCAAAAATAATCGCAATGACGTGTAGGACCTTACCTGGGAACCTTATAGTTGTGTATGGAAAAGTGCTTGAAGATCACCGTGAAACATAGTAAATGAGGCTGACTGAAAGGGAACATAACTCGTCATCTTCAGCCTAGCCTTTTCTCAACTATGTTGGGGTCGGCTTCCAGTCTAACAGGATGCAGCTGAATCATCCCACTTACTTGATAACACGATACCTCTTGGTTAGACTGGCAGTGGCAGTGTGGTGTGTGGCTATGAAAGCCATACCTAAACCTATCTTAACTACCTCCTACCCTTACTTGACCAGATATTGAAAATAGAGTGAATACTCAGCCAATCTGTTGATACTCCTCAGCCAGCTGTAGTTCTACCGACCAGCGCGTCAAGTTTTCTTTCGACAGTTTTCTTCAGTAGGTCCGTCTTGTACCCCGCTGCACTTTTTACACTTAGTTCAGTTCTTTGCCACGCTTAAGTCATTTATTTCGATTAGAGAATATTATGGATATTGATAATAACTCAGCGGGTCACGTTGATGACCAAGTATCTATTGGTCCAGAGACTCTAGTGAACTGACAATAATTTAATGCTGTGAGAGCTCTCTTGCACATCCGCTGGTGCTATCATTGTGCATCAATCATGACAGGCGTAGCAGGATGCAAAATTGCTGGTCCTATTGTCAAGGGTGCTGCAAAATGAGGCCAGCGGATTTAACATGTTAACTTGAATATCTATTCAATTCATTGGTTATCTAGCCAATGTTTTAAGATAAATAAAAATTATACAATTTCAACCAGCCTTCTGTAACTGTCCTGTCCACCTTTACGGTAAAACCTCTTCTCCTACAGTACATCTTGGACATCGCTGACGTCGGTGAAAGAAAACATCGGGAGGAAGCCTGGACTACTTTAAACAAATAACATTTAATTGAAAGTATCAAAAAACCCGACTACAAATTGTATTATGTACCTATATAAAGGCTGTAAATAGACCCTTAACGAAGCCGAACGGGACTTGTTCTCCCCGTCTTTACGACAACAAAGAGTCCAACTTCTACAAAAGTATTTTTATAAATACATGTTTTTAATGTAAGAAATTTACTTTAAACACCTCCACGACCCTCGTACTATTCAATCCATCCATCAGCACAAAGCTTTGAGTGTGTTCCATCGAGTCCTACCGTAAAAAAGTCGTTTCCCAGCAATTATTTTTGTGTAAAGGTACTTAGTTTGATGTACAGAATGCTTGGTTGACGGCTTCGTGAAGAGTATGTTTACATCCTGTATATATATTTGTAATCTCCTTTTAATTTCCTACTCGATAGGTTTAGTTGAAAAAAAATATGAACGACTTACTATTTAGCGCCATAAATCCGCCATTTTGTTTTTTGTTAACACCTATCTAAGGACACTTGAGTTTTTGAGACGAATCTAATGAGACCTTAATCGTCGAAATCCATCCAGTCATTTGGAATTGGAACATTAGTGGTAATAAAGAAATTTTAAATATACACATACAAGATACGCGCTTTAAAAAACCAAGGTTAACGTCAAGTTACGAGCAGTCCCATTGCTGAAAATTCGATGAAGGATCTGAAAACCTATCTCTTCTCCTTGTATCAGTAGGAACTATATTTTTTTTTGTTTTGTGTATTTATACATAGAAACACAAATAAACAGGGTGAAAGGCACATAGACGCTAAAACGGTTACCCCATATTCAATACATCATTCTGAGTGGGGGGCCCACATAGAAATTATACAACATTATTTTTAGTATATGCGAAACCTGAATATAGTTTGTTCAGAATAAGTAACTGAATCGATTCCAATAATTTTTAAACCATGTTATATTTTTTCTCAAAAATATTTAAAAAAGTTAAAAGTTAAAATGAGCTCAAGACGACGCTGGAGGCGCGCGCTGCGTGGTGACCACGATTTTGTGCGGACATCTAGATAACAGAACAAGCTTATAACTTTGTGATTTTTCATGATACCGTTTTGAAATTTAGTACATAGATTCTTTACATAAAAATACTAGAAACGTGTATCACGTTTCGTATATGCTAAAACTAATGTTGTAAAGGTATTTTTTTTTTAAATCAGCTTTTCAATACATTTTGACCGTGTAGGTATCGCACTTTTGTAGGAAACAGCTTATATTTTTTTTTAATAACCGATGAAAAATGTCCATGTGGGGGGGGATGGGGTCCAGAATGATGTGCTGAATACGTTGTATCACCCAGTATAACAACACAAAACTGCTAAGGTCCTTAAATATTCTCCAGTCAACAAGGAGGTATTCTCAACAAGGGAAACAAGCAGGTGGTTCTGCCGACTATACTCCGATTGGACGTAAGCATATAGTATTATGATTTCTGCATGGGACTGCCTCGTTGGTCTAACGTTGCAAGAACTACCGCAGGTTTTAAGTTCGTTTCCCAGGTCAAGCTTGTCAATGTTATTGGATTTTTCATCAATAATTATTTTTCAGACGCATTCATTTTAATTAGCAGGTTGATGATTAAATGTTAAGAATTGCATGGGACATGACGTGACTGGCGAAATGTGGGTGTACTATAAGGTAGGTACACATTTGTCTAATCTTTTGGAAGTTACAGACGTGATGTTATGTTGAATTTGTTTATGTATGAATTTTTCAGGAGCAGCCTAGAGTCAGGGTTTGTGCCCGATTGATGACGATATGGTCACCCCCTTTTAGATTGCACAAACTGTCGAGATATAGTGGCCTCCTTTCTAACCACTGTGTTGTGCTTATGTTATTTCTGGTATATTGATACATACATAACATCACGCCTGTAATCCCCGAAGGGTTAGACAGAGGTCTACCTAATAGTACCTACACCCACATTTCGCCAGTTACATTTAAGTCCCATGTAATAGGGGGCGAGCCTATAGCCATCAGCCGGGTGCAAATCCAGACTCCGTGGCTGCTACTGAGAAATTCCTGATGGAAAAACCCAATAACACTTTGCCCTACCTGGGAATCGAACCCAGGACCTCATGGTCCTCGATTCGATTCCCAGCAGTCGCGCTTGCGACCACTGGACCTTGATCTTTTCTGACCAATCCATACTTCCATTCTTACTAATATTATAAATGCGTAAGTAACTTTGTTATCTTTTCACGACTAATCGTCTGATCGGATCGTAATGAAATTTAGCGAGGAGACTATTTCCTAGGAAAGGACAAAGGCTATTTTTTTTCTCACGCAGACACATCATAACTACCACGCGAGCGAAGTCGCGGGCAACAGCTAGTTTAAGTATAAAAGCCAAATGCTCTCTTCCAAACTTACTTTCTTTAAAAGACTCACAGATAATGTTATAATTAGCCTTGGGTACATAACAACTGAAACTAGCCAATTCTAACTGTGGAGAACAACTCCAGAATAGTTTATAGCTACCTGATAGAGACTTATAGAACAAATCAACTAGAAGACCTTCCTGACTACAGTATAAATGAAGAAGTGTGCCAGGGCCAGGATTTATTACTGTTAACTATACAAAAATAAATTTGAAGTATCTGTTGGTAACTACTGAATGCTTATGACAGTATAGAGGGTGAAAACGGAACCTTCACAAAGCCGTCTGAAACGTGGTCGACCGTCATTGAACTCCGTAGTACTACAGCATCTACCGGTACTTCGGAATGTCACAAAACTTACAAACAAATAGGTACAGACGCCAGCACATCAAGTTACCCGAAACTGTCAATAGGTATTTCCCAATCAACCTTGAAACTAATGCAATAGTAGCGATAAAGTCCAAAATCTATTAAAGAACTTTGACAGATTGTAGTAGCTTGATGTGCTGGCTGGCGTTTGTACGTCGTATTTGTCCTAAAGCTACAAAAGCGTTGGTCAGACACACAACGCCATCTTGGGGTAACCATTACCAACTAGGTGGACCAAGTGACAGCGCTCTTTGAAAGAGACAGTCGAAACCCGATATGAGACTTAACACCTCCATATCCAGTTTCAAAATGATTTCTAGTAGTCTTTCTAATAAGATTTTTTTTTACATTTCCGATAGCGTTAACGGTCACGAGACGAAAGAAACGGAGCAGGAAAAGCTCACTGAAAAACTATCTAGTTCGTTTTAAGAGTTGACAAAAGGTGGCAGCACTGTTGGCAAAATTTCATAAGATTCCTTTTTTCGAATATATTCAAGCAAATAGTAATTCGTAAATGTCACGTGATACATCTATTTGTAATTTTAATTATGTATGTTACAAAATATGTTATTTGAACCCATATTTGAACCAAAGAAAAGTTGTGTGAACCAAGGTATGAACTGAAGAAAAGACCTATATGAAAAAAGGAAATCGTTCATTGTTTTCATTCCAGCTTTCGGTCTGTCATTCAACAATTCAATCAAACAAAACGTCAAAAATGTCCACACGTTCACGTACATAAATAATAAAAAAGTGCTGTATTTGTTTAATTTAAACTTACTTTGTGTGTTGTTTTTTTTACTACTATTTTCATATTATGATACGCCGTTAAGTGTTATCCAATGCAAGTGGAACGCCGTCTGAACGTACTGAGCCAGTTAGAGTATGAGGACGGCAAAAACTGCAAAATAAGCTTGATGACCACTAAAATGATGGAGACGCGTTACTACGAGGGTTGCGGACGAGAAGGTCCTATCAGGTGCATATTCCTCGGCGAGTTCCATCCAGTGGCAGGCCCGAAAATATCGTGTCAGGTATGACTCACTATTATTGTAAGGTCAAATTGCAGTTTTGTGTTATTCTGTGTTTATCGTGTAATTTTCACTTTATGAGTCGTATTTAATGAGTGTGCATACGTTGTGCACACATAGATGCGGCATGCATAGGTAGTATACGCTGATCTGTGGATTATTGATCTAATGGCTGTGTATGAGTACCTGTACGTATGTAGTGCGTCTAGACAGCGCTATAGTAGCGGCGTACTTGTGTATACGCGCACGGACCCCCCGTCTAGACAGCGGCCAGTTCAAACGAAGTTAGGGTGAAGCTTGCACTGTAGGCCCCTCCCCTGTCTGCTCACACTGTCCCCAGCCAGCGAGCAGTGCACATGTGTCCAACTAAGTGTTCTGTCTACTTTGTCCATAGTTCCCTGAAGACTACATTTCCAAGGAAATGTTTGATTCAATAAGTGCCTACATCATTCCAAAACCACAAATCCAGAAATGTACAATGACTATGTAAGTATTTGCTGCACACACTTTTACTAATTACTTTGTTCATTTTTCAGTTACTAAAATTCAATCAGTGATTTAAATTCAGGTGAAGTCTCAGTGTTATTTGAATGGATTATAAAATTATTTTATGTTATTTAATATATGTTTGAAGTCCTTTGTGTAAAACTGGTTTCTGGAATAAGTTAAAAAAAAAATCAACTTGAAAATTATTATTATAACAATTTGCTGACTTACGTTACAAATACTAATGCTATAATATTTTTCAGAAATGCCCTTGGTCACAAGATAGTGGGCTACCCAATAAGGATCGACAACCCCAGATACGAGAGAAACGTCTACTTATTCAACCTTTGCTTTGTGTGCGACAGCTGGTCCAAGACAGTGCAGTACGAGCCCGTAGTCAAGAAACTCGGAGAACATCTGGTAAGTAATTTGACATACATAAGCTCTGTTTCAACACTTCAACTAAGGTGCAACTGATCCAGTCAGCGAGATTGGCTAGTAAGTGCTTTGTCTTTATTATTTTCCCACAGGAGTATGACTACTACACATTTATCAAAGATGCCAGAGAGTAAGCCACCGGGATCGACTAGTACTTCATTTTCATTATGTTTTCCTAACTGAGTTAACATCTTACATAGGATATCTGTCTCAATACAACATCAGGATGTTAGCAAAAAGGCACATTTTCGAGCTAGTACTTTATCATATTTTCGTTTTGAAACAGGGTTAAAATTTAAACATTTGCCATTTCACACCACCATGCTGATTTCCTAGTAGTCAAAAGATGACCATGATATCTTGATACTGACAGCTTGACTACCCCAAGAACGAGCGACGCAGGGGCGGGTCGCTAGGTCGCAATAAATCATATCTCTCAGACCTTGACCCTTTTTATTTAGTTATTTCTCGTCTCACTTCCAGACAACAAAACAAACTCAAATATTTGACATTATTGATGTGTTTTTCTGCTAATTACTAAGATATATTTCCCATTTTCACCATTTCTCCTTATGCCTTATCCACTAAAATCTAAAAAACATAACCAGTCGGATAAAAAGGAGGTTCGATTGAATTAATATTAAATTCAATACAATAAAAAATCAGCACTTAAAATATGCAATTGTTAACTGCCTAAAAGTGGTTGAATGAAGATGTACATGATTTTACTTTGTCATGTCCCATTCATTTAATTATAAAATCGTAAAGTTAAAAGCAGCATTCTTAGCTAAAGTAAAATAAATCTGCTGATAACGATTATACTGCTCGTGAACGTACGCTTTACTTTACGACCACGTGCGTGCGTCGCGCACGAAATGGCCGGCGCGGTGAGGGGACGCGTCCGAAACCACGTCCGTAACGCTAGTACCTGGTGCAACATGAATGCTTGTCTAGAGGTTTATGATCGATAACTACGATATTTAAATTATTGCTTTTTGAGAATAAATGTAGTTTTTAGAAAGAATGCCTATCGACCTATCGTCAGGGAAATTTATTGTTAAGCAAATGTCTACCCTACTTCAATTTGCCGTGTTATAGCTGTTCCATAACACTGCTAAAGAATCACAGTTGTGATTTGAATGCACGGACTATTTAAGTTGGTAGTCAATTTGCTTAACAATGGTATTTCTTTAACAGACTATCATGGAGGAAGAGACTCGGTTCGTGTCGAGCGGGTCGAGTAAGCTGCCGACACTTCTAGCGCATCTTCTTCACGACCTGAACACCCACAGGAAAGCCACGCTTGTCGGTAAGTATAACACGCTACCATGTGTAACACGCGTAACCCGCCGCCGCGCCGCGCCCTACGTCCGCCATTTGCGAATACAAACATCTATAAATGTTTGCATCATTGTACATCAAAGTCACCCTAGCCAGACAGACAGGGGGAGTGCATAGGGTCTATCGATTTAATAAGTGCGAGCGAGAGCTCAATAAAGGGGGAACCGAATGTACCTAGCTCTGAAATTGGTACTCTACAAAATAAAACGGGAAGGTAATTTTGGGGTGAGGGACGGTAGGGTATGAGGGTTGTCTGCAGTGCATCTATAGTTATTCGCATGTTATAAATGCGTCAGTCCGGAATTCTCCATGCTTTGATCCCGCGATGTCTAGACAATTTGATTGATTTTGTGTATGGGGTGGCGTATAGGTAGACGTATGCGAAATGCGGACCTTTGATGGGGATGCAGCCGTGAGGGGAGCTGTGCTTTTAATTACGAACGATGTTTAATACGTCGATATTATACATTTAGGATTTTGCTTTGATATACCAAAGTTTGTGTATTATGAAATAGTAATTTGAAATGAAAGAGGGATACACATCAGATGCAAACGTTTTGCATGGAATGAATTTAGCTTTCCGCGGATAATTTGTCGCAAAGCGAATAGGATTATTTGAATATAATGAAGATTAAGATAGTTGTTTTCATCTGGTATTTGGGGACTTCTCCTTTGGGAATACCATAGGAAAATATATATTCGATTTTGCCGCTCGACCTGAACATAATCATGGCAAAGGCCTGCCCGAACATGTGTGAAGCACCTCTGTTTTAGTTTATTTGAACAATTTATGCTAGTGAAAAATTGTATTTTGGGAAGCGGACCTAAGTTGGGACGCCCTCACCTTCGCTGGGTGACTGGTATAATGGTAGCAGCTGGATTAGAGTTGTCGAGAATTAAGTTAATGATGTTCAAATTGTAGAGACCTATGTCTAGACTGTTTTAAATGATAGTGATAATGATTCGAGGAACTATACAGGATAGAAGGGACATCGACGGTAAAACGGTTACCAAGTTTTCAGGGTATCAGGACACTTGCACGAAAGACATTTGCGCGAAGGACACGTGCACGAACCCACTTGCTCCAAAAGACATGCGCACATGGACTTTTGCGCGAACGGACATTTGCGCGCATTGACACTTGAGTGAATGGACTTTTGCGCGAACGGACACTTCCGCGGCTTAACGTCATGGGTGTCGTTTTCGTGGTTTTCGGGGTCGCTGATGCGACATGTTTTTTCGCGCAAATGGGTTGGCGCAAATTTCCTTCGCGCAAATGTCTTTCGCGCGAATGTCCCAGAGCCCATTTTCAGTACATCATTCCGAACACAATTTCTAAGTGGGGGGTTCTGAATGATGTATTGAAAATGTGGTAATGGTAACCGCTTTAGCGTCGGTGTGCCTTCAACCTTGTATTTTTGCAGTTAACCGGCTTGCTGGTAGATACTTATTGTTTATGTTTCAAATACTGCCAAGCGAGCTTTAATAGGCGTTAACTACTCGCTGACAGCATCTTGTTATTGTTTTATTACTCACTTCAAGTACTTACGCATAGGACTAGTCATTAACAAACATCATTGTTTTATTTATTGATTCTTAACGTTTTGCGTCCAATCTTTGTTTTGATTCAGAAATCAGAATCAATTGGAGTCGTCGACCGCTTTAATTAGATACGAGTTTATTAATTAGTGTAAATAATACTTTATTAGAGGTCATGTTAATAGAGGTCATGTGCTTCTAGCATCTCATTTTTTTTTTGTGAATTGCGTGACGAACGCCTACTGATTGAGTAATCGTGTTTACGTTCAATAGTAATTACGTACACACCTTTTGATTATTTTTTACAATCGTGCGATTATTTGCGTAAAATCATAATTACGTTGTAGCGACTTTAGGCACATCGCATTGTGTTTTGGTAAACCTTATTATGTGCGTAAAAAATGTATATTAGAAATAGGTAGTCTTACAAATTAACTTGATTCGAATATTTTGACAACCAATTCGCACGGCAGCGCCCGCGTGGTGGATTAAAGCACACTCCCCTCACAGCCAGGAGTCATACGTCCCAGCGGTGGGCACGCTAATGGACGGAATAAATACTTCCCAACAATAATATTTCATTTGTCAAGTAATCGCAAGCACAATTGCTGAGCGTGGAGGCCAGAAGTCCAGGTTTCGATTCCCATGTTGGGTAGTGTTGTTGGGTTTTCTTTCTAAGAAATTTACCCAGTAGCAGCTCTGGAGTGTGGATAAATGAATTGATTGAATGGATTGTGATGAATAAACCCGGTTAATGGTAATAATAGGTCTAGGCTCTCGAAATGCGGAAATACTAACTTTTATCGAAGAATCAGTTTAATCATGATTGACTTATTAATTGCCCATTCAATTATGGTTGTAAAAACTGAACTGTTTTGTGTTAGGTTACTCGTTGTATAAATATAGATGGCAGTAGCGACCCGCCCCGGCTTTGCACGGGTAGTAGAACATATTATGCCTCCATGTTTTGTCTGTCGTAGGGTGGCATCAGCTTGATGCGTCGAATATGTGGATTAGATTTAAATGTAATATAATGTTTACACTTCTTGAAGTATTTTAATTAATGGCGCGGTGCGGGGGTGATCGCATCAAGCGAGTCCTGTCATCGGTGTGAGAAACGCGCTTGGAGACACCTAAAATATTCATTTAAATTAATTTTTGTAAAAGTAACGTTTTTAAGTTAGTAAGGATGAATACTGTATCCGTCTAAATAGCTTTCCAATTACCGCATTGTACGTGACCATTTTTGTAGATGATAGAATGGGTAGGTAAGCTATCCTTAAAAGATAGATGTATGCGGATTTTTTTGTAGATCTATAAAAGAGGAATATCCCACCATGCATTGTTTTGTTATATCTCAAAGGGATTAGCAGCGTTTTTGATAAAAGCGCCCAGGCGGCTTGACTTTTTCCGACATTTCCAACAATTATTGTCATGTTTCAGCCAATTTACACAAAACCTTGACAAATTGTATACCCAAAGCTTTCTCATGAGTCACTCTATCTATTGGTGAAAACTACATGAAAATCCGTTCAGTCGGTTTTGAGTTTATGCGAACAGACATACAGACAGACGCGGCGGAGGACTTTGTTTTATAATAGTGTAGTGATAACGTCACACTGGTATTTCTCGAAAATATAGGCTAGGCAGAGATGTATAGTGGCATACCCACTTCATTTTGCGCAAATGGGCACAATCTAATTCAATAATCCTCCCTTTGGGCTTCATTGCTAGCACTTATTTAATCAGCGGAAACTCAGTTCAAAAGTAACACGAACATAACTCAACAGAAGGCGACACCGTGATGCACCTGAAAGTGCTAGAAGTACGCAAAGATCCACCGCCTGTCTTCGATCACCACGTCCCGGTGCTGATCGCGTCCGTAGGCCTGCCGCGACCTGGGCGACCACGGCGCACAGCCCCGCCCGAGGGCTCGGAGAACATCCAGAGTCAAGAACACCTCGACATCGATGATGAAGAGCCCTTCGAGATTGACATGGAAGCTGATTGGGATTTAACAACTAGACAGGTAAGTTTCACGTCGAAAACATAGGTTTTTAATCTTCTTTTTAGCATTTTTGTGAGTAGGCCCAAGACTGAGTTACGAGTTTGTTGTCTTCTATTCTTATAGTCGTTCATAAATACTGGTAGCTACTGTTGCGTGTTCAGGCTGCTGTGGGACTGGCTCCGCGTTATAGGCAGTCGTCGGTTCGAGCCCAGACATTACTTTAATTTGTACTAATTTTTTATTTGGGACATAAATCAGCGAGACTTCAGATTTTTTTTAATATGAAGGTCGTCTCTAAAGACTAATTGATAATCCAAAATTTCAGCTTCTCCCCTACATCGATGGGTACAACCACGTGTCCAAGATCGCCGCGGACACCAACGTAGAGAAGACCCTCGTCAAGTCCTGCATTCAGAACTTGGTCTACTACGGCGTGGTAGGTTTCTTTCTTACCTTCAAGTTTAAAACCTTACGCTTAGGAGATGTGATCCTTCAGAATAATAAAGAAAATTAAACCAGTTCTTTAAAAATAAACTCTCTCCCATCAATGATAAATAACTTGCAACAGATTTAATCATTTTGGTAAAAACCCATAGCAAACTGACAACACGATTGAGTCTCCGATCAAAAACAACGTCAAATCGTTTGTTGGTGTCATAATACCCCTTAAAAGTTAATTCAATTAAATAAAAATACTTCTGCTAAAAGGGGCTCAGCTAAGCACAATGTCACAAGGTAGTACCATATCGGGCTGAAACTATGTTGAGACCTCAGTAACCTGAGGCTGCTTCATTATGAAAGCCCTTGAACCTTCCATCTATGGGTGCCTGCATATACATACAAGTTCAAAAAACAAATACGGACGAATCGGTAAAATAGTGCCATACTTTATATTAGCGTTCGCACATAAAGAAACGCAATAAAAAACCTACAAACGTTTTTCATTAGATTAGGCCTTCATAAAAACCCTCTATTGCAGTACTTAACGGAATATTCCTCGTTTAATTTCCACTGTCTTCTACTACAGGTAACTCTCCTCCCGGTATTGAAGTTCAGCAACATGTACCGCGCGACGCCCAACCTCAGTCGCCTGTTCAGTGACCTTGAGCTGCAGAAGTCCTGCTTAACCTTCCTTGGCAAGGGCAACGAGACGAAGGAAAAGGTATAGTATTCAACACATTTAGTTTTTCTTCAAAACAGGAATCAATGATAGTCGTGAGGCACTGGGTGGCAGAAGATGAGCGCCGTCGTCGTGGTAGGCTCAGAAAACTATAACGATGCTCATAGTGTAAAAGATTGGCCGGATAGGTCCAACTACAGGCAGAGGATGAAAGATATAGGGGAATCCTTTGCCCAGCAGTGGGACAGTGGGAAAAATATGTTGTTAAATGTATGATCCACCAGAGATCAGTTTTGCTTTGAATTGCAAAATATCAGCTGAAGGGAACAACAGTAAGAAAAAAAGTACTAAACTCAACAAATCCTCTTGGTTTTCTTTTGATCAAAACTATATTAACTGAGTTTTTCTGATTTTACAAAATAAACAAAAATTACCTTTTTGCATTTTCATTTCTGAAATCCTCACCTATAAAATATCATTTTGCTAAAAACAACCCTGATCTCTGACAGTACCCTGCTTTCTTCCCAGGCAACGATCTCCGAAGTACTCGAGATCCTGTGCGCTCTGCAGCAAGGCACGACCTTGAGGACCGTATGCGAGCGGTTCTCCTCATCACCCGGACTTACATTCGACATCCGACGCCTTGTCGTCTATGCACAGCTACATGGGCTCATCAAATGCCTGAAAAGGTAAGTTTTTGTAGTACATTATTCACTTTTTAGGATGGCGATGGAAGAGGCAGGGGAGATCATTATCAATCACTCTTTCGCAGCCAACTGTTGGGCGTAAGCCTCTCCCAAGTTATATATACTACAACCTTTTCTTCGCCTTCCACATCCAGTCTGATCTTATATTAGTCATCCTTTAAAAAAAATCAAAAGACAGCTTTTTTTTAAAACCAATATTAAAAAAAAAAACAATAGCCCTGTGTGTCTTAGCTGGGGCGAAGAAGTAGCAGAAGTTACTCCCCAGCAACACATTATCTGTCAAGTTAGAAGAACTAGAGTGTATACAAAGTTACACGTAATTTGGACGATCGGGGCAAAGTGAAGACGGTCTTAGAAGGGTTGCCTGTTAGAATGGTAATACCCTTTATCCAACAATGTGTAGTTTTTGACTGGCGTGATAATTATGAAAATTAGCACAATAATCAGGAATGATGTATTACGAGAGCAACGCTGTTTCTGAAAACTAATGACGTAAGCCCTTTCTGACCCTGGTAAACCCGTTCTATAATATTATTATAATATTAAGCAAAAAACTGAATATAGTGTCTCATGTCTTTGCAGGTACCCAGTATTCCTACGGAACCCACCACGCTCCAACGGGTTTAACAACCGCATGGATCCCATCTTAGGGATCCGTAGGCTTTTCAACGGCCGCCATTGCGTTGATGAAATCTGCTGCATCGCGCGCATCGACCTTCTGACCCTGGACCAGATCATAGAAGACGACCCAAATGTAGCCATAATATGGAGGTAGACAGAACCTTAGTTAGCTGGCTAGCTTAGGCAGTTGGGTGCTGTTTTCATTGCAGTTTGTTTGACGGTTTGGGGATGACAATTTGATTTGTTACCATCTAAAATTGCGGCACGGTCAAAATTCATTTCTCATATAACAAATCAAACAATATTAGTTTAAGAAAATTTAATGTTTTAGGTAAATTAACACAAGCAGACTAATTTAAATTAGAAGATGACTTTTCAAAATTCAAGTATTACATGAAAATATTGAGTTTGATATTTACAATTAAAAAATATTAAGATAATGCAATAAAAACGTCGTCCAAAATTCGAAAGATTTTGCGCTCTATATAACTTAGAATCGATTACAAATACATATGCTGACTAACGCTACGTTTATGGGACTTCGACGGATTTCAACCGGTTTATAATAACCTGACCCAAGCTTTGTTCACTGGACTCCGACGGATATCGTCAATTCTATATACCCTGACGCTCGCGTGCCTACCGGACAACGACCGATCTGTAATAAACGGGACTTAGCTTTCGATTTTTCGATGGAGCATACCCTGACTTTCACTCCGTTTTCTGCAATCTGACCGATTTCAATCAGCTTATAATGAACTGAACCTGGTTCTGTATACTGGACTTTGACCGATTTCCTGACTTCTAATTCCCTAACCCTCGCTGTTGACTGGACTTCGATAGACTTCAACTGTTATGTAATACCCCGACCCTTGTAATATTTTCTTTGACCAATATGAGAAAAAAGTAATATCTAAATCCTCGCTGTGTTTACAGGACTTGTAATAGCTAACTCTCCAGACATTTGCCTTACTTAATGGACTTCGACCGACTTCAACCTATTTGTAATAACCCGAACCGAATTATGTTTACTGGACTTCGTAGTATCGATTCCTCACACGCTGACCCTGCATTTGTTTAATGGACTCCCACCAATTTCCCCCATGGAACACACCCTGACCTACGCTCCGTATAAAGCTGAAATAATTCTAACTAAAATCCTAAAACTGAAATAATTTTAACCTCAGTAATCAAAATTACAAGATTTTTGTAATTAATCGAAATTTAGAGCTGTATTAATTTACCTAATTTCAAATCATTCTTTGGACGTTGCGTTTTACAACCGAACCCCTACGTCTCGACACATCCTGAGATCAGAACACCGCTTTGAGCTGTCATTTTGTATCGCCAACCCGTCCCCTGCTAGTTAAGTGAACTGCTATGTTGAGAAACGGTGCAAATCCAAGACAACCTGGGCATCTTACATACTCTGTAAGCTAATTAAGTGCCAATACCGGTATACTCGACAGGACGCCTGGCTTGCAAGGAGAAGTCACTACCATACTCCACTATGGTTTGGTAGGCAAACTGTACCATATATAAACCACGTAAGTGTCAGAGAAAAATAGTGGAGCATAGAAGATGGATTTCGAAAGACTTTCTGCAATAAAACGGCACCTAACATGTAAATATTGTACATAGCACTGTTGGTGTGGATTGAAACGAACTTGAGTAAGACTTATCTGTGAATATAACCACTTTCTACTCTACACTTTTATGGAGTAAAAAGTGTGTGAAGCGCAGGACAAGTCGTACTTAGATTTGGTCGAATCCACCAGTAATATTAAGAAATTATTCATTCGATTTTTCATGCGTCAGATAACTTTAATATGAGAAACAAACAAGATTTAGACCCACATACAGGGTGTAAACAGACCCTTCACGAAGCCGTCAACCAAGCTTTCTGTACATCAAACTAAGTAACTTTACGCAAAAAATATTGCTGGGAATCGACTTTTTTTTTAGGTGAAAAATCAATTAAAAACTTGTATTAAATAAAAAAACTTGAGAAAAAGTTGTAACTTTGACCCCCAATATAACTGTAACTAGAAGGTTCCCAGGTATGGTCTGGAACAAAAAAAATATCGCAAAAACGGGGAGAACAAATGCCTTTCGGCTATGTTAAGGGTCTATTTACACTCTTTATATTCTTCAAATTGAAGCTGTCTGACGATCGAAAATCTGGCGTAAACCAGTAGCGTGCTTTAATGTTTTTTCCATAGTAACCTTTATGATATGTTATCGAATGATGATGATAATGATAGATTAAGTATTGATAGTTGGTTACGTTAAGTATTGATAGTTCACTTTACGTATCGTTTGGTATCGTTGGCATTCACGTGCTTTTACACAGTGATCGGAGATGTGACCGCTGATTGCTGTAATATATAACGACTACAGTTAGCGTTAGTTCGTTTTCTGACACGCTAGGCGGAAACCATTGACTTGGGTATAAACACGTTGGTGCAAAAAAAACAGTCGACCTTTAACTCTTCAATTTGAAACAAGATAGTTAAAAAAAACAACAGGAAATATTTTAGTTATTTCTAAATTGTGTTTAATTACTAAAAAAAATGATAATTCTTTTTCACTAACGTATTATTATTATTTATTTATTGGATCTCCTACAGAAACTACACAATTACATGCAAGTATACATCATTATGCACATTCAAGAAGGTTTTAGTATAATACTAAATTAGGTACTTAATTGCTATATTAATTTTATGAGTTATCCTGTTTCAAATTGAAGAGCATGGGGTGGGTCTCGATTTTTTTGCATGCAAGTGTAATTAATCATCAACCACATCACGGGTTTTCACTCTCTCACTCACTTAGGTTTAACTAAAAACATCAAGTTAAACTGTAAACTGACTTAGGCCTTCTGTAAGCTGTTACAAATACTTCTGAAAACATCTAAAAGTAGATTACATCAACCAACGTCCCCAGTTTATCGCCATCCATGACTGGAATGAGACCTGCACTTGATTTCCATAGGATTAATAAAAACATGTTAACCAGTTGTTGAACATAGCGCTCTCATTATATACAACACTCTAATCATCATCTAGGAGTAGAGGAAATCCACTATCTTCCTCAGTTATTCGCCATCCATAATTGAGGACAGTTCTCCTTAAGGTTCACAACAATACATCATGTTAACCCGTGGTTGAACATGGCCTATGAGCTACAACATTGAGAAAAATACTCCAAAAACATCAAGAAGTAGAGTAAATCCACCATATTGTTCAACCCGGCTCAGTGTAGGTCTCCTTATTAACAACATAGGATTAAAAACAATACGTTGTTGTATGTTGAGCCGTTTGAGCATATCCCTCTCTTGATATCTTGATAAAATACTCCAAAAACATCTAAACGTAGAGTAAAACCACCAGCTTCCTCAATCTATCACCATCTGACTGAGTGCAGGTCATTAAGATACATCATGTTACACATATGCTGCTCTTTAGCTGCAAAATTGATAAAATACTCCAAAAACAGAGTAAATGCACCATATTTCTCAGACTGTCCCTGACCATCCTTGTCTGAGGTTATCCTCATCTCTGTAGCATGTAGAAAAATCTTCAAAGACATCTGGATAGAGAGTAAATCCACCATGTGTCTTAGCCTAACGTCTTACAAGGTTGAGTGTAAGTCTTCTTGTGATGGTACCCGTTGATCTCCCCGCCTAGCTTGTCTGAACGAATAAGATCGCACTGTAAGTCGGCAGTCGCCACAATTCTGGTCATTCACCCATGATTATTAATTACAATAATTATGCATAATTTTAGGTATTATTATTATCATCACATTCATTCATTCGTGTTTGTTCACTGCCATAACGGGCATTTAATTTTGCTTTTGATTTCAATTAAAAGTTATAAATACATGGTTCTATCGTTTGAACCTTCGATCGAGAATACTCTAAATAATATAAAGGATCACGGGCAAACTATTTGCTCTTACTGGCTACATCTTTACGTGTCCATAGCCTCGAATAATACCCGACCAGTATATTGCCACCTGCACAGGTCTGTCGTTGGCTTCGTTTAAATCCTGGAAGGTGCATGATGTGCAAGAAAGGAGGTGGGGTATATCCTGCAGAGGGGCTCCACACTGGCATTGTATTTATGACTCTTACTGGCTACAATTGATAGAAAATATATCTAAAAAAAATACCTATTTGAAATGTCATGAACTTTAGATGTAGGAATCTAAATACTCTAAGATTTGATTGTTTGCGATAAATAAATGTTTAGGACTCTTAAAATGTAAAAACAAATGCGCTTTAAGCCAGACAATAAATACATTTCGGAACAAGTACAAATAAATTAAATGTAAAATAAAGCTCCAAGTTCCGCACGCAAAATACGCGTTTTGACGTGGAGTTGCGGACGCCAGCCCGTTATACAATACAATGCAATACAAAGGTCAAGTTAAAATAAATTTAAATGGGAAAAAAAATGTTGGTATTTGTCACTCATTCTATTTTTGATTGCCGAACAAAACAGCCTTATTCCTTGTTTTTCGAGCCGTTTTTCACTTTTCCTGAATCTAATTTGTTCTTGATCGAAGGTTGAAAATTATTGAACAATTTTAACTTTTAATTTGTGTCAAATTTTGCGTTATTTTTTTATTAAATAGGTCTAGGTTAGGTTAGCGAGTAGGTTATGGCGGATATACATATTTTTATTTATATCGATCACACTCCCGAAGAGATATATTACATTATAGCAGTGGACCAAAGTTATTAAATATATTACGTTAAATATTTGATAAAATTAATATCTTAAATTCATTATTATAAAGGACCTTTTTAGATTAACTGGCGGTACTTCAAAACAAATAAAACAAAATAAGTAATTTTTGCGACGCATAGTATAGGGGATTTACCCCGTCTTCAACTATTCTTATGAAAGTAAAAAAAAAGTATTAATTGATCTCTCACAATCACAGGAACATAAAAAAAAAAACTAATGAATTAAAGGTATTTATTTTAAAATTATTATTGTGTCGTACAGAGATATATTTGAGTTGATAACAGTTTAGGTGTTATCTAATTTTTACTGTAAGAGTTTATGTATTATTAAACATTACATTAAATTATGTATATAAAAAAATCCAGTCAAAATTATAGAAATAGATGGCATCAGCCAACAAGCGCTATTTCTGCGTTCGGTACCTATACGCAGGCGGATTTTTAACTATGCATAAAAATAAAACACAAAAAAAAACTAAAAAACCTTGTAGTAATATTGAAAACCAAAGTAAAAAAAAAACACTTGATAAATTATTTAAAACACTTATTTAATTAATTATTTGTAAAGCTATTATTTTTTGTCACCTCCACGACCCGATATTGAAAATCAAAGAAAAAAAACGAAAAAACACTTGACAAATTATTTAAAACACTTATTTAACTAATTATTTGTAAAGCTATTATTTTTTGTCACCTCCACGACCCGATATTGAAAATCAAAGAAAAAAAAAATGAAAAAACACTTGATAAATTATTTAAAAAACTTATTTAATTAATTATTTGTAAAGCTATTATTTTTTGTCACCTCCACGACCCGATATTGAAAATCAAAGTAAAAAAAAAAACGAAAAAACACTTGATAAATTATTTAAAACACTTATTTAATTAATTATTTGTAAAGCTATTATTTTTTGTCACCTCCACGACCCGATATTGAAAATCAAAATAAAATAAAAAAAACGAAAAAACACTTGATAAATTATTTAAAACACTTATTTAATTAATTATTTGTAAAGTTATTATTTTTTGTCACCTCCACGACCCGTATTGCAAACTTACAAAATAACAAACGTAGTAGGTAAGTAAATTACTAGACAACAAGCATTTCTTTTGGGCATGCTAATTCCATCATAGACTTCATCTATAGGCCACCCATTAATCAGAAAAAAATGTTCGAAATGCAGGGAGTTCCTCTGCCATACTCCACCGTGGTTTGGCAGACAAAATGTACCATATATGATCCGCGTAAGTGTCAGGAGAGAAACGGTGGAGCATGGAACATACTTTCTACAATAATTTGAAATTCGTGCAAACAAAAATAATACAGCAATAATTTTTCGTTAAGAGATAAGTTTCAAAATGATTTTTAATTAAAAATATTGCCTAATAAGGTCAAATAATCTTTCCATAAGTGTCAAAATTCAGTAACTGTTCTATACATAATATATAGTTAATTCGTTTAATCGCATTCCTTATAGTTTTATAGTTTATGTATATGTTTTATCTACCCTAATAGACGATTACTGTATTTTAGATTCCTTTCATACTCAAGATTTGTTATAATATTTATGTATTTATTCTACTCTACATAACCATGCTCTGCCTTCATGGTTTCAACTTTTTAAAAAGAAAATCTTTTATTTAAAACATAAAAAATTATTCATTTTCTTTAAAAATCCTTTTTATAAACACAAATAACTTAACGGCGTCAGACTGGAAATAGTACATATTCTACAATAACTTCACAAATCACGGTACATGTATCCATGTTTTACTCCGCTCTTTATTCAAACATGCCTTTTTCGAAACAATTCATGTAATATTCAAAAAAAAAATATCAACCCAGACTTAAGGGACCTAAAATTAACAAACAAAAAAAAAACGTTGTGTGCCTCACGATTGGGCCAAATTGTTTAAAAACAGATCGCACGTACACACGGCGGCACATGAAGCTGTACATTTCCAGTATAACGTGGCCTCGCTTTGTATTGATTTCCTTTACAATGAGAGATCCGCATAAACTGGTTTTATATAGCTTGATTGGCGGTCGTGCGTACGACCCCAAATTGCTAAATTCTCTCAAATTTGCTAAAATAAATCTCGTCTCGAGTCACAGTACTGAAACTGGGGACATAGCTCAACCTTTAAACTCAAAAATCCCGTGATTACCAACTGCGTGAAGTTAAACTGTACCGAAAATACTTGAAATTCGCCTGCACCAAATCATTGCCCTCAGCAAATACACCATTTAGTTTAATTAGATTTAGTCCTTATGTATGATTAGAATACTTTATAATTAGACTAGGTTTCCTATACGCGTGTTTTTAATCAGATTATCCGTACGTGTTAATTGTACCGCATTATTGACAAAAACTACATAAAATGACAATATTTACTTTGGGACCAAGTCTAAAACCACGAGAAACAATCGTGTTCGCATACCCGTAAAACCAAAAAAAAAATAGAAATTATGGAAAACGGCTACTTTTATTTGTTTACGATTGTCTAAGAGGTTTTTAGTTATTTCAGTAACTCCCCGTTATAGAAACTCACCATTCAATTTCATCTTAGGTATAAAAAAAAAACAAAAAAAAATAATTTCAAAATTTAAAGACTTCAGCAAAAAAAAAAGGTCACTAGCCTTTTTTTTTCAATTTTCAATATTGTTCAAAATTCCGTTTAAAATTGGAATTTGTTTTTATCAAAGTCGAAGTTTGTGTGATCCCAAGATTATAGTTAATACAAAACCGTACTCGCATGGTATGGCCACCATACAATACGAGCACAGTTTTGTATACATACTATGGTGTCGGACGTAAAGAATAGCACCATCCCATAACTTCCCGTGGGTGTCGTAAGAGGCGACTAAGGGGCTTACCAGAGAATGGGCAGCGTACTCTGTGCTATTTTAACAACAAAGTACTGCGATCGCCAACCAGCCTGCCGATTATGGTAAGCGTTTTTCGTACTGTTCAAAAACCCACTTTACGTTTGTTGGTCTAAAGTTTAAATTCCTTACAATTGATTCTTATTTTAATAAGCGGAGACACTTTTTATTTTTAAAATTTTAAAGCAATTAAGTTTATTGTGTTATTAAATCTCTGGATTATTACAATGTGATTAAAAATACGCGTACTTATGTAATGTTAGGTTCAATCTGTACATTATTTCATGAAGGCGCGGACCCTTTCTTATGAATTAGGTATAAGTGGCGGCCAACTTGGTCGGCTCGAGAGTAGTTTGTACATTAAATTGGCCGGCATTCAATATTATTAGTAATACATGAGTGTGTCGATATAAATAAATAAAGGTAGGTGAAAGGACCCAACATCAAGCCGAAATTTAAGTATTCTGCTTTTCAAAAAAAAAAAAAGTAAATGATTTATAATTGGCCTTCACAACCAGCCTTTTCTCAGGTAAAATAATCTAATCATAATAAAAACACTTTTTTTTAGGAAATTTATACCTTTTTCCAGATATATCATAAAATAATATAACACAAATAAAATTACATCAAAGAAAGTCAAAATAATCAATCTTCTGTATATTATATACATTAATAAATTAAAATAACCTATATTAACTAACTAACTTAAAAATAAACTTAAAAAATGGCGTCAAAAAACTCCTCCTCAACGTAGTCAACTGGTAATGTACCCAAAAGACTGGCGGCGTTGCCACGCTGTATGGCAACGCTAAGCCTTTGGCCAAGGTAAAAGCCAGCCAAACGTTTAGAAATGTCCTTGAAAAGGCTGTGAGCACTCGGACCCCACGGACCCAGAGTTTCAACCCCAAACGGCTCGAAAATATAGTTACCAATAAGGTTACTATATTTAAAGTTGTATTTATTTATCTATAGTCAAAATTAAATAATAACTGAACTCTAACCAAATGAAATCCAATTAAAAACAAAATCATACTCTGTTACTGTTAATCATAATTTGGGACATCAAAAAAACTAATAAAAAATATTGCAGTTTACTACATTTTAACTTGCAGCACCAACAACTCCACAAACTATAATTAAAATATTTGTTTTTAAATTATCCATTTGATTTGAAATTAATACATTTGATCTAAGAAGAATGTATGGGTTGAGAACAAAACTATGTAGAATTCAATATTAAACGACAAATCAGAATTTTTAAATTTAAAATTTAAAGTTACCACATTAAATTTTAAATTTAATGTTACTACATTAAATTTTAAATTTTCAAATTCAGGTTTTTCGTTTTATATTGAATTCTACATAGTCTTGTTCTCAACCCATACATTCTTCCATTCCATACATTATATTTGGAGAATAACTTAGTTCAAAAATATAATTGATAAATATGATTTTAAATGAATATATTAATTTGATCTTAAATTTATACATTTGATCTTAATTCTTAATACATATATTGTTTTATATATCAAACGATTCTGAACCGTGAACTGCTATTAAATTCAATTAATATTATTTAAGAAAAACATTTTTTTATTATGGACAGTAGTTATATTGTTATCTATTATTAATTTAGTGAGCTCCGCACAGAATAAAAAAAACCGCGATGTTATGATATGTGGAATATTTTAATTCTCAGCTAGATAGTGGGTCTTATTACTTCTATACATTATATGCTTATCCGCCATATCTTATTTTTAATATAGGTCTCTATGGTACATAAAGCTTAGCTTTTTTTAACGATAGTCTTACGATTTAGATTGATTTTGCGGCATATTTCTTATTTTGGAAGTGAAACAAACCGAACCGTGCACCTTTTTTTCGACGTTTTATAAGTGCCTATGTGAAATAAAATATTTTGATTTTGATTTTAAAGACTATTAAAAATCAAACTTGTTGGAACCAGAGCAGTTCGAAATTCATGTAAAATTATAGGGCACACCAATTAAAATACTTATGGCATTTAAATTTCAGTAGGGAGCCATCCTTTAATCACGTCAGAGTTTTTAGTGCTTATTTATACCCGTCGTGAGGTTTTAGGCTTCATCTCCTCCAGCCTCCAGCAACACGTGTATTTTTTATTATAGAAAAGATCCGAGGTTATTTTTTAGACAAAATCACTCGCTCGGGATTTTACGTCGTCGCGGAATTTAATTAAATTAGTTACTTATTGGTAAAAAATATTATATGTCATACCTGATATTACATTTTCCGAAAAAATACTATAAATTATTTTTCCAAATTTCAAAACACGACCATTTGAAAACCTAAACATGTTCGTACTAAAAAAGTACAGTACGAGGATGACTCGACTCAGGCGTCCGGAATCAAAGATAAAATCAAAAATAACATGCCAAATGTCTCATATATGCTATTTTACAAAGTATTAACGTCACTGCCAATATCAATTTCCTTTTTTATAACTATAATTAGGATAGACATTGATTTAGGTACCTACCCACATTTATATTTTCAATAGCTAATGCTGTATGTGCCATAGAATTTTACTTATTACTTACCGGTATTAAAACTTATTTTTTATCAGTACTTACAACTGTACGTTTAAATTTATTTGTATTATGATAAGTCTTTTGACTCGTCAGCAAAAATCTCAACAAGTTTTAAATTTTTTGTGGTTATTTTTAGTTTTTAAACATTTGTCGTTTGAGGAATTCTGTGAGTTATTTTGAAGGAATGTTAGTTGACGGATATAATGTTTGTGTTCACTGATATACCATAATGACGCTACATGTGAAATGAAATGAGCGGGCACCGTCGGTTGCTCTTCTTTGGATTTCACTTGGATGGTCATGTCAGACATGTCAGTGGATGCAAACTTTGGAACGAGAACTTAATTTTAACAACACCATTATCGTAATCCTCTTCTGAAGAGCGTTCTCAAGGGCTGAGACAGTCGAAGATTAGGATTCCTTTTGGACACCCCGTGTCCCACAAGTAAACCCTACGAAGGAGAGTCAATAACTTCTAATATTGTTAGAAGTTAAGTCTTACTTAAATTAATTTTAAAAAAACGTGTGAAATGTCCGCCTCTTCATAGAATTTGTAGCGCGATTTTCTTTATAAGCGGAGTACGGCTTTAAGATAGTTGGAAATTAGTTAAAAATGCGGGATAGTTGCATCAATGCATCAGTAGTCGGAAATTATCTAAAAACGCGGGTTTTAATTAAAAATATTGCGTAATAAGGTCAAATAATCTTTCCATAAGTGTCAAAATTCAGTAACTGTTCTATACATAATATATAGTTAATTCGTTTAATCGCATTCCTTATAGTTTTATAGTTTATGTATATGTTTTATCTACCCTAATAGACGATTACTGTATTTTAGATTCCTTTCATACTCAAGATTTGTTATAATATTTATGTATTTATTCTACTCTACATAACCATGCTCTGCCTTCATGGTTTCAACTTTTTTAAAAGAAAATCTTTTATTTAAAACAAAAAATTATTCATTTTCTTTAAAAATCCTCTTTATAAACACAAATAACTTAACGGCGTCAGACTGGAAATAGTACATATTCTACAATAACTTCACAAATCACGGTACATGTATCCATGTTTTACTCCGCTCTTTATTCAAATATGCCTTTTTCGAAACAATTCATGTAATATTCAAAAAAAAAATATCAACCCAGACTTAAGGGACCTAAAATTAACAAACAAAAAAAAAACGTTGTGTGCCTCACGGTTGGGCCAAATTGTTTAAAAACAGATCGCACGTACACACGGCGGCACATGAAGCTGTACATTTCCAGTATAACGTGGCCTCGCTTTGTATTGATTTCCTTTACAATGAGAGATCCGCATAAACTGGTTTTATATAGCTTGATTGGCGGTCGTGCGTACGACCCCGAATTGCTAAATTCTCTCAAATTTGCTAAAATAAATCTCGTCTCGAGTCACAGTACTGAAACTGGGGACATAGCTCAACCTTTAAACTCAAAAATCCCGTGATTACCAACTGCGTGAAGTTAAACTGTACCGAAAATACTTGAAATTCGCCTGCACCAAATCATTGCCCTCAGCAAATACACCATTTAGTTTAATTAGATTTAGTCCTTATGTATGATTAGAATACTTTATAATTAGACTAGGTTTCCTATACGCGTGTTTTTAATCAGATTATCCGTACGTGTTAATTGTACCGCATTATTGACAAAAACTACATAAAATGACAATATTTACTTTGGGACCAAGTCTAAAACCACGAGAAACAATCGTGTTCGCATACCCGTAAAACCAAAAAAAAAATAGAAATTATGGAAAACGGCTACTTTTATTTGTTTACGATTGTCTAAGAGGTTTTTAGTTATTTCAGTAACTCCCCGTTATAGAAACTCACCATTCAATTTCATCTTAGGTATAAAAAAACACAAAAAAAAATAATTTCAAAATTTAAAGACTTCAGCAAAAAAAAAGCTCACTAGCCTTTTTTTTTCAATTTTCAATATTGTTCAAAATTCCGTTTAAAATTGGAATTTGTTTTTATCAAAGTCGAAGTTTGTGTGATCCCAAGATTATAGTTAATACAAAACCGTACTCGCATGGTATGGCCACCATACAATACGAGCACAGTTTTGTATACACCATACTATGGTGTCGGACGTAAAGAATAGCACCATCCCATAACTTCCCGTGGGTGTCGTAAGAGGCGACTAAGGGGCTTACCAGAGAATGGGCAGCGTACTCTGTGCTATTTTAACAACAAAGTACTGCGATCGCCAACCAGCCTGCCGATTATGGTAAGCGTGGCGATTATGGCAAAAAACCCCTTTGGGGAAGGCCTATGCCCAGCAGTGGATTTTGAAATGATGAACAAAACTGTATTCTGTTTTTCGTACTGTTCAAAAACCCACTTTACGTTTGTTGGTCTAAAGTTTAAATTCCTGACAATTGATTCTTATTTTAATAAGCGGAGACACTTTTTATTTTTAAAATTTTAAAGCAATTAAGTTTATTGTGTTATTAAATCTCTGGATTATTACAATGTGATTAAAAATACGCGTACTTATGTAATGTTAGGTTCAATCTGTACATTATTTCATGAAGGCGCGGACCCTTTCTTATGAATTAGGTATAAGTGGCGGCCAACTTGGTCGGCTCGAGAGTAGTTTGTACATTAAATTGGCCGGTATTCAATATTATTAGTAATACATGAGTGTGTCGATATAAATAAATAAAGGTAGGTGAAAGGACCCAACATCAAGCCGAAATTTAAGTATTCTGCTTTTCAAAAAAAAAAATTAAAAGTACTTGATTTATAATTGGCCTTCACAACCAGCCTTTTCTCAGGTAAAATAATCTAATCATAATAAAAACTAGTAATAAATAGTTCTGTATGGTGTCCGGACGTAAAGAATAGCACCATCCCATATCTTCCCGTGGGTGTCGTAAGAGGCGACTAAGGGACTTACCAGAGAATGGGCAGCAGCGTTCTCTGATTCTACAACAACCATACTGCGATCGCCAACCCGCCTGCCAAGCGTGGCGATTATGGCAAAACCCCCCTTCTTGGGGGAGGCCTATGTCCAGCAGTGGACTTTTCGGCTGAAATGATGATAATAAAAACACTTTTTTTTAGGAAATTTATACCTTTTTCCAGATATATCATAAAATAATATAACACAAATAAAATTACATCAAAGAAAGTCAAAATTAAATAATAACTGAACTCTAACCAAATGAAATCCAATTAAAAACAAAATCATACTCTGTTACTGTTAATCATAATTTGGGACATCAAAAAAAACTAATAAAAAATATTGCAGTTTACTACATTTTAACTTGCAACACCAACAACTCCACAAACTATAATTAAAATATTTGTTTTTAAATTATCCATTTGATTTGAAATTAATACATTTGATCTAAGAAGAATGTATGGGTTGAGAACAAAACTATGTAGAATTCAATATTAAACGACAAATCAGAATGTTTAAATTTAAAATTTAATGTTACTACATTAAATTTTAAATTTTCAAATTCAGATTTGTCGTTTTTGTATTGAATTCTACATAGTTTTGTTCTCAACCCATACATTCTTCCATTCCATACATTCTATTTGGAGAATAACTTAGTTCAAAAATTATATAATTGATAAATATGATTTTAAATGAATATATTAATTTGATCTTAAATTTATACATCATTTCAGCCGAAAAGTCCACTGCTGGACATAGGCCTCCCCCAAGAAGGGGGGTTTTGCCATAATCGCCACGCTTGGCAGGCGGGTTGGCGATCGCAGTATGGTTGTTGTAGAAATTCTAAATTTATACATTTTATCTTAATTCTTAATACATATATTGTTTTATATATCAAACGATTCTGAACCGTGAACTGCTATTAAATTCAATTAATATTATTTAAGAAAAACATTTTTTTATTATGGACAGTAGTTATATTGTTATCTATTATTAATTTAGTGAGCTCCGCACAGAATAAAAAAAAACCGCCATGTTATGATATGTGGAATATTTTAATTCTCAGCTAGATAGTGGGTCTTATTACTTCTATACATTATATGCTTATCCGCCATATCTTATTTTTAATATAGGTCTCTATGGTACATAAAGCTTAGCTTTTTTTAACGGTAGTCTTACGATTTAGATTGATTTTGCGGCATATTTCTTATTTTGGAAGTGAAACGAACCGAACCGTGCACCTTTTTTTCGACGTTTTATAAGTGCCCATGTGAAATAAAATATTTAGATTTTGATTTTAAAGACTATTAAAAATCAAACTTGTTGGAACCAGAGCAGTTCGAAATTCATGTAAAATTATAGGGCACACCAATTAAAATACTTATGGCATTTAAATTTCAGTAGGGAGCCATCCTTTAATCACGTCAGAGTTTTTAGTGCTTATTTATACCCGTCGTGAGGTTTTAGGCTTCATCTCCTCCAGCCTCCAGCAACACGTGTATTTTTTATTATAGAAAAGATCCGAGGTTATTTTTTAGACAAAATCACTCGCTCGGGATTTTACGTCGTCGCGGAATTTAATTAAATTAGTTACTTATTGGTAAAAAATATTATATGTCATACCTGATATTACATTTTCCGAAAAAATACTATAAATTATTTTTCCAAATTTCAAAACACGACCATTTGAAAACCTAAACATGTTCGTACTAAAAAAGTACAGTACGAGGATGACTCGACTCAGGCGTCCGGAATCAAAGATAAAATCAAAAATAACATGCCAAATGTCTCATATATGCTATTTTACAAAGTATTAACGTCACTGCCAATATCAATTTCCTTTTTTATAACTATAATTAGGATAGACATTGATTTAGGTACCTACCCACATTTATATTTTCAATAGCTAATGCTGTATGTGCCATAGAATTTTACTTATTACTTACCGGTATTAAAACTTATTTTTTATCAGTACTTACAACTGTACGTTTAAATTTATTTGTATTATGATAAGTCTTTTGACTCGTCAGCAAAAATCTCAACAAGTTTTAAATTTTTTGTGGTTATTTTTAGTTTTTAAACATTTGTCGTTTGAGGAATTCTGTGAGTTATTTTGAAGGAATGTTAGTTGACGGATATAATGTTTGTGTTCACTGATATACCATAATGTCGCTACATGTGAAATTCACTTGGATGGTCATGTCAGACATGTCAGTGGATGCAAACTTTGGAACGAGAACTTAATTTTAACAACACCATTATCGTAATCCTCTTCTGAAGAGCGTTCTCAAGGGCTGAGACAGTCGAAGATTAGGATTGCTTTTGGACACCCCGTGTCCCACAAGTAAACCCTACGAAGGAGAGTCAATAACTTCTAATATTGTTAGAAGTTAAGTCTTACTTAAATTAATTTAAAAAAAACGTGTGAAATGTCCGCCTCTTCATAGAATTTGTAGCGCGATTTTCTTTATAAGCGGAGTACGGCTCTAAGATAGTTGGAAATTAGTTAAAAATGCGGGATAGTTGCATCAATGCATCAGTAGTCGGAAATTATCTAAAAACGCGGGATAATTGCATCAAAGCATCGGTAGTTGGGAATTATCTAAAAATGCGGAATAATTGCATCAATGCATCGGTAGTTGGAAATTATCTAAAAATGCGGGATAATTGCATCAAAGCATCGGTAGTTGGGAATTATCTAAAAATGCGGGATAATTGCATCATTGCATCGATAGTTGGAAATTATCTAAAAATGCGGGATAATTGCATCAAAGCATCGGTAGTTGGAAATTATCTAAAAATGCGGGATAATTGCATCAAAGCGTCGGTAGTTGGGAATTATCTAAAAATGCGGGATAATTGCATCAAAGCATCGGTAGTTGGGAATTATCTAAAAATGCGGGATAATTGCATCATTGCATCGGTAGTTGGAAATTATCTAAAAATGCGGGATAATTGCATCAAAGCATCGGTAGTTGGGAATTATCTAAAAATGCGGGATAATTGCATCAATGCATCGGTAGTTGGAAATTATCTAAAAATGCGGGATAATTGCATCAATGCGTCGGTAGTTGGAAATTATCTAAAAATGCGGGATAATTGCATCAATGCATAGGTAGTAGGAAATTATTTAAAAATGCGGGGAAAATGCAAATACGTCGGTAGACAGTTCTGCTACTTAATAGTGCTCCTCGAGGCACAGGAAGTCGATGTAAATTAAATACTGCTGCAACAATGTTACGAGTCTTCGAATGTTAAAGTGAAACGCGTTATAGTTCCTCTCTGTCATCAGTTTACTACTAGGTTATTTTATCTTAAACTTTGGTTAGGGCATCTCATTTATGCCCGCGTGGCATCCTGTCTGCGTGGCTTCTCATCTGCTTCCGCGCAACTTCTCATCTGCCCCGCGGGGCTTCTCAACTGCCCCGCGGGGCTTCTCATCTGCCCCGCGGGGCTTCACATCTGCCAAGTGGCATCTCATCTGCCAACTGGTATCACATACGCCCAAGAATCATCTCATCTCATCTGCCATGTGGCATCTCATATGCCCAGGTGGCGTCATGCATCTGTCTCCTTCTTAGTCGTACTCTTTTTTTATGTATTTTGAAACATTCACGTATCAAAATACGTTAAAGACGAGTACGACTAAACGTACGTACGTACGTTTGTGCTTTATTTCAATAACGCACGAACTTTCGGATAGTTTGTCCATTAGCACTGTAAGACAATCGAGCTAATTAATCTTAGAAATTAACGGAGTATAAAATTACTCGGAACTTAATGTTGCAACCATGTGCAGTGATTAATCTTAAACTATTTATAGGTGTATAACTGCTCGATTTTTCGCCATAATTATCTTAAGTTGTAAGAAAATAGAGCTGTGAAAATTAAAGGGTAAAAAAACTCGACTCGAAAATCATATCGGTTCAGCTAAATTATAAATTTATTGAATGTCGATTTGTCCGTGATTATGTCGAAGGAAAAGTAAGACTTTTCGAAAATATTTTTATGATTATTATTAATTACTTATTTGTAACGAACAGTTTTGTTGATTGTCGTTTTCGCAAATGGTTTTCGAGTGGATGGTGGAAATTGCGTTTGGACATTCAGCAATAAAAACAACAATAATTGTAAAAACTTTCGAGACCGCGGCTTTGCTCGCGCCATATTTTGGAAATACATGTACTATTCAGTCGGCGAAGAAAAGAAAAAAAAGCAAAAAAAAAAAACAATGAATATCATCTTTACATTTATGGGTATAAGATAGGATAAGAAACACATTCAAGTTTAACGGTAATAAATCGGAATGATTCTCGAACAACATTTGTTTTTAGCAAAAGCACTAAATTGTAAAAGGGGTAAAATACTATGCAGGCGCTATAGACAATGCATCAACACGAATAATTGGCTGTTGCATTGCCAGAGTAATTTTTTACACCTAAAATAAAATAAAAAACCGAACAAAACGACGCCGATTTTCATCACGCCGCTTTGGAAATCGGTTTCGTGAATTTAAGTTTGATTTTTTAAATTATCGAGCTTACCAAAGTTGGATCAATAGTCAGTTAAAAGTAAGATATTTAGTGATATCAAAATTTTACTTAAACGTGTTTCTATCTTCATACACTTATATACAACAGTATTATATACTTAGATGTAAGTTAGTGTTGTACGCAAAGTACTTAAGTATGATATTGTAGTATTTATTACCAACAAAAGTTTGTACGTCACTCGACGTGTACGGATGCAGGTCTTAGATTTAGTCATGTATTTAAAATATTTAAACTACACGCTGAAGATAGCATGTTAAACTAATAGGTCTTTTCAACAGGATCGTTACTCGTATGTTACCGTAGGGACCTGTCAATGCGACATGGTATCAATTACTTAAATTGCCAGTAAACACTATCCTCTAGAACTTAGAGTAATAAAATTACTCTCCTGTACATCTTAGCTCTGAATGCTACTGCATACATGAATGTCATTTTGATGTTTAAACTGCTTTCTTTAGCGTATACTTCGTTCACACACACACTCTTACGTTCTACCGTAACATATTATTATCTTAATATCCATGAAACATGTTGTCGACGTCATCTACGGTATACGGTAATTAGCTTTAAGTAAACTAGCCGTTTGTCGAGTACAACTATAGCTAAAAACCATTTCAAACACCCCTAAAGTCATAAAAATGTAGTGCTGCTCTCCTTAACTGGATGTCGGCAACTATGCCACCTGTCGGGTCATAAAAAAGTAGTTGTCCCGTCCTCAACTGCATGTCGACAACTACGCCACCTGTCGGGTCAAACTATAGCTAAGAACCGGCCAAAGACGTCCAAAAGTCATAAAAAAGTAGTTGTCCTGTCCTTGACTGGATGTCGGCAACTGCGCCACCTTGTTGGGTCCAACTATAGCTAAGAGCCATCCAAAGACTCCAAATGTCTTAAAAAAAGTAGTTGTCTTGTCCTTAACTGAATGTCGGCAACTACGCCACCTGTCAAGTGCAACTACAGCTTACAGCAGCAGGAACTATCCAAAAGACGCCAAATAAAAAAAAATATCTGATACTGATACTGATAACCGGCATTATCCCACTGCTGGGCAAAGACCTCTCCCCAGAAATAAAAAATACAATAAAAAAAAAATTGTACATACAAAAAAAAATACAATATACAATAAAAAATTAAAAAACATCGTAAGGACCGAGAAAAAAAAATTAAAAAAAAAGAAACATTGGTAGTAGTCCTAGCAGATTTATCCTGACCTTAACTGGATGTCGGCAACATCGCGACCTGTCTCGCTCAACTATAGTTAAGAATCATCCAAAGACACCAAAAATGATAAAATAGCTAGTTATCCTGACGGTCGCCACCTGTCGGGTTGAACTATAGCTAAGAACCATCCAAAGACTCCAAAAGTCATAAAAAAGTAGTTGTCCTGTCCTTGACTGGATGTCGGCAACTGCGCCACCTTGTTGGGTCCAACTATAGCTAAGAGCCATCCAAAGACTCCAAATGTCATAAAAAAAGTAGTTGTCCTGTCCTTAACTGAATGTCGGCAACTACACCACCTGTCAAGTGCAACTACAGCTTACAGCAGCAGGAACTATCCAAAAGACGCCAAATAAAAAAAAATATCTGATACTGATACTGATAACCGGCATTATCCCACTGCTGGGCAAAGGCCTCTCCCTAGAATAAAAAATACAATAAAAAAAAAATTGTACATACAAAAAAAAATACAAAATACAATAAAAAATTAAAAACAATAAAAAATAAAAAATTGTACATACAAAAAAAAATACAATAAAAAATTAAAAACAATAAAAAAAATTAAAAATTAAAAAACATCGTAAGGACCGAGAAAAAAAAATTAAAAAGAAAAACAAAAATAGGTAGAAGTCCTAGCAGATTTATCCTGACCTTAACTGGATGTCGGCAACATCGCGACCTGTCTCGCTCAACTATAGTTAAGAATCATCCAAAGACCCCAAAAATGATAAAATAGCTAGTTATCCTGACGGTCGCCACCTGTCGGGTTGAACTATAGCTAAGAACCATCCAAAGACTCCAAAAGTCATAAAAAAGTAGTTGTCCTGTCCTTGACTGGATGTCGGCAACTGCGCCACCTTGTTGGGTCCAACTATAGCTAAGAGCCATCCAAAGACTCCAAATGTCATAAAAAAAGTAGTTGTCCTGTCCTTAACTGAATGTCGGCAACTACACCACCTGTCAAGTGCAACTACAGCTTACAGCAGCAGGAACTATCCAAAAGACGCCAAATAAAAAAAAATATCTGATACTGATACTGATAACCGGCATTATCCCACTGCTGGGCAAAGGCCTCTCCCTAGAATAAAAAATACAATAAAAAAAAATTGTACATACAAAAAAAAATACAAAATACAATAAAAAATTAAAAACAATAAAAAATAAAAAATTGTACATACAAAAAAAAATACAATAAAAAATTAAAAACAAAAAAAAAATTAAAAATTAAAAAACATCATAAGGACCGAGAAAAAAAAAATTAAAAACAAAAACAAAAATAGGTAGTAGTCCTAGCAGATTTATCCTGACCTTAACTGGATGTCGGCAACATCGCGACCTGTCTCGCTCAACTATAGTTAAGAATCATCCAAAGACCCCAAAAATGATAAAATAGCTAGTTATCCTGACGGTCGCCACCTGTCGGGTTGAACTATAGCTAAGAACCATCCAAAGACTCCAAAAGTCATAAAAAAGTAGTTGTCCTGTCCTTGACTGGATGTCGGCAACTGCGCCACCTTGTTGGGTCCAACTATAGCTAAGAGCCATCTAAAGACTCCAAATGTCATAAAAAAGTAGTTGTCCTGTCCTTAATTGAATGTCGGCAACTACACCACCTGTCAAGTGCAACTACAGCTTACAGCAGCAGGAACTATCCAAAAGACGCCAAATAAAAAAATATATCTGATACTGATAACCGGCATTATCCCACTGCTGGGCAAAGGCCTCTCCCTAGAAATAAAAAATACAATAAAAAAAAATTGTACATACAAAAAAAAATACAAAATACAATAAAAAATTAAAAACAATAAAAAATAAAAAATTGTACATACAAAAAAAAATACAAAATACAATAAAAAATTAAAAACAATAAAAAATAAAAAATTAAAAAACATCGTAAGGACCGAGAAAAAAAAAATTAAAAACAAAAACAAAAATAGGTAGTAGTCCTAGCAGATTTATCCTGACCTTAACTGGATTTCGGCAACATTGCGACCTGTCTCGCTCAACTATAGTTAAGAATGATCCAAAGACCCCAAAAATGATAAAATAGCTAGTTATCCTGACGGTCGCCACCTGTCGGGTTGAACTATAGCTAAGAACCATCCAAAGACTCCAAAAGTCATAAAAAAGTAGTTGTCCTGTCCTTGACTGGATGTCGGCAACTGCGCCACCTTGTTGGGTCCAACTATAGCTAAGAGCCATCCAAAGACTCCAAAAGTCATAAAAAAAGTAGTTGTCCTGTCCTTAACTGAATGTCGGCAACTACACCACCTGTCAAGTGCAACTACAGCTTACAGCAGCAGGAACTATCCAAAAGACGCCAAATAAAAAAAAATATCTGATACTGATAACCGGCATTATCCCACTGCTGGGCAAAGGCCTCTCCCTAGAAATAAAAAATACAATAAAAAAAAATTGTACATACAAAAAAAAATACAAAATACAATAAAAAATTAAAAACAATAAAAAATTAAAAATTGTACATACAAAAAAAAATACAAAATACAATAAAAAATTAAAAACAATAAAAAATTAAAAACAATAAAAAATTAAAAATTAAAAAACATCGTAAGGACCGAGAAAAAATAATTTAAAAGAAAAACAAAAATAGGTAGTAGTCCTAGCAGATTTATCCTGACCTTAACTGGATGTCGGCAACATCGCGACCTGTCTCGCTCAACTATAGTTAAGAATCATCCAAAGACCCCAAAAATGATAAAATAGCTAGTTATCCTGACGGTCGCCACCTGTCGGGTTGAACTATAGCTAAGAAACATCCAAAGACTCCAAAAGTCATAAAAAAGTAGTTGTCCTGTCCTTAACTGGATGTCGACAACTACGGCACCTGTCGAGTGCACCTATAGCTAGGAACTATCCAAAAAACCCAAAAAAAAATACAATAAAAAAATCTGATTCTCATACTGTTAACTTGCATAATACCACTTCTGGGCAAAGGCCTCTGCCCAAAAATAAAATAAAAAAGCAATAAAAAATACAAAGAAAAAAATAAGAAAAAATAGCTAGTTGTCCTGGCAGAGTTGTCGTGTCCTTAACTGGATGTCGACAACATCGAAACCTAAAGGACCTGAGGAAAATAAAAACATAAATAGGTAGTAGTCCTAGCAGAGTTGTTGTTGTTGCTGACCTTAACTGGATGTCGACAACATCGCGATCTACCTGGTCCAACTATAGATAAGAATCATCCAAAGATCCCAAAAAAGAAAAAATAGCTAGTTGTCCTGACAGGGTTGTTCTGTCCTTAACTGGATGTCGACATCGCAGTGCCCTGTCGGGTCCAACTGTAGCTAAGAACCATCCAAAGACTTCCAAAAGTCATAAAAAAGTAATTGTCCTGTCCTTAACTGGATGTCGACAACTACGGCACCTGTCGAGTGCAACTATAGCTAGGAACTATCCAAAAAACCCAAAAAAAAAATACAATAAAAAAATCTGATTCTCATACTGTTAACTTGCATAATACCACTTCTGGGCAAAGGCCTCTGCCCAAAAATAAAATAAAAAAGCAATAAAAAATACAAAGAAAAAAATAAGAAAAAATAGCTAGTTGTCCTGGCAGAGTTGTCGTGTCCTTAACTGGATGTCGACAACATCGAAACCTAAAGGACCTGAGGAAAATAAAAACATAAATAGGTAGTAGTCCTAGCAGAGTTGTTGTTGTTGCTGACCTTAACTGGATGTCGACAACATCGCGATCTACCTGGTCCAACTATAGATAAGAATCATCCAAAGATCCCAAAAAAGAAAAAATAGCTAGTTGTCCTGACAGGGTTGTTCTGTCCTTAACTGGATGTCGACATCGCAGTGCCCTGTCGGGTCCAACTGTAGCTAAGAACCATCCAAAGACTCCCAAAAGTCATAAAAAAGTAATTGTCCTGTCCTTAACTGGATGTCGACAACTACGGCACCTGTCGAGTGCAACTATAGTTAGGATCTATCCAAAAGACCCCAAAAAAATATTTAAAAAAAATACAATAAAAACTCTAGTACTCATCCAGTTAACTTGCATAAAACCACTTCTGGGCAAAGGCATCTCCCCAGAAAAAAAAATACAATTAAAAAAAAATTGTACATACAAAAAAAAATACAATAAAAAATTAAAAACAATAAACGAAATTAAAAATTAAAAAACATCGTAAGGACCGAGAAAAAAAAATTAAAATAAAAAAAAAAAATAGGTAGTAGTCCTAGCAGATTTATCCTGACCTTAACTGGATGTCGGCAACATCGCGACCTGTCTCGCTCAACTATAGTTAAGAATCATCCAAAGACACCAAAAATGATAAAATAGCTAGTTATCCTGACGGTCGCCACCTGTCGGGTTGAACTATAGCTAAGAACCATCCAATGACTCCAAAAGTCATAAAAAGCAGTTGTCCTGTCCTTAACTGGATGTCGGCAACTACACCACCTGTCAAGTCTAACTATTGGTAAGACCATCCAAAGACTCCCAAAAGTCATAAAAAGTAGTTGTCCTGTCCTTAACTGGATGTCGACAACTACTGCACCTGTCGAGTGCAACTATAGCTAGGAACTATCCAAAAGACCCAAAAAAAAATATAATAAAAAAATCTGATACTCATACTGTTAACTTGCATAATACCACTTCTGGGCAAAGGCCTCTGCCCAAAAATAAAATAAAAAAGCAATAAAAAATACAAAGAAAAAAATAAGAAAAAATAGCTAGTTGTCCTGGCAGAGTTGTCGTGTCCTTAACTGGATGTCGACAACATCGAAACCTGTCGGGTCCAACTATAGCTCAAGATCATCGTAAGGACCTGAGGAAAACAAAAACATAAATAGGTAGTAGTCCTAGCAGAGTTGTCCTGACCTTAACTGGATGTCGACAACATCGCGATCTGCCTGGTCCAACTATAGATAAGAATCATCCAAAGACCCCAAAAAAGATAAAATAGCTAGTTGTCCTGACAGGGTTGTTCTGTCCTTAACTGTCGACAACGCAGTGACCTGTCGGGTCCAACTGTAGCTTAGAACCATCCAAAGACTCCAAAAGTAATAAAAAGTAGTTGTCCTGTCCTTAACTGGATGTCGACAACCACGCCACATGTCGGGTCTAAGTATAGCTTAGAACGTCCAAAGACCCCAAAAATCATAAGATATCTAGTTGTCCTGACTTTAACGGGATGTCGACAACATCGCGACCTGTCTGGTCCAAAAATGGTAAAATTACTAATTGTCCTGACAACTATAGCTAAGAACCGTCTAAAACCCCCAAAAGTCATAAAAAAGTAGATGTCCTGCCCTTAACTGGATGTCGGCTACTACGCCACCTGTCGGCGTTCGTCTCATGTTAAAGTAATTGCGTAAGAGTGTGTGAATTAATAAGTAAGCTTCAACTCTAGTGTCCACACGTTTACAGTACGTCGCACATGTTGTATGGACTGAATAGAGAATGTTAATCCACGGATTAGATCAAGTTTACTTACGTAATGTAAGACTGATGGGCGGGTGTTGTGCTGTAAACTATCTGTAAATGTGTGGCGATTGTCTGTTTAAATAGTATGTGAACTTTTCTACACTTAATTAATATTATCTTAGATGCGATAAGATGTGGCTTCGGTAACTATTTATTAGTAACTTAATGTATTTTTGAAACTTCAAATAAAGTATCTAATCGAACATCATATTCTTTTAATTTCTCTGTACCTACTCAATACTACAAAAGAAGAAAATACACCAACATACATAACATCACACCAGCATTCCATGAGGGGCACAAGCAACCTACAATGTGGCGCCTGCTGCTGCTCTGCCTGCTCTCTTGGAGGAAATGGGCTGTACTCCGCAACGCGGGCCCAGTGCCACTCGCACTACTTGTTTGTCACGTGTCTTCGAATTTTCTGTTCCTTCATCTTTGTGAGGATGGAGGTTGGTAAAAGCGAAATAACGTGGTAAAAAACACTGTCATTTCGCCGGAAAAAACTGGGGTAATAAAACTTAGGAAAATGTTCTGACGATTTTTAATCCATACCTTGTATCACAGAATACAATTACAAAATAAATATGTTTACACAAATTACATTGCAAACTTTGTATTTGAAAACAATATTATCATAAAGGTTCTGCGCAATGTGACATCATATGCCTCAAAACATCTTAAATTAAATTGGTACAACAGCTTTGAAGCTGTAATAAAAAAACCACCTTATTTCTGGAGAACGGTCCGATGCTATCCAGGATGTCGACAGATACAGGGGTACAGCGAACCGATGAGGATAGAGCGTGGCATACTCCAGGGTGATAGTCTGAGTCCATTGTGGTTTTATCTAGCCTTGAACCCTCGGCACACTGCTGGAGAGTTCAGGTCTAGGTTATCGGATGAGGAGTGGTGGTCAGGTCATATCTCACCTTCTTTATATGGATGATCTGAAACTCTTTGCCCCCAACAATTTGCAACTGATGAAGCTACATAAGTAACAGAAACTTTCAGTAGCGCCATCAGGATGGAATTTGGTGTGGACAAATGTGCAGTCATGCATGTAAAGCGAGGGGAGATTATAGAATCCGTGGGAACTCAACCTCGGATTCCATGCGCCTTAGATCCCTCCTCTCAACCTAGAAGTATTTGGGTATGTCGGATGTATTCAGCATCAATACTGCCGACATGAAACAATCGTTGAGGGAACGCTTCCGTGGCTGCCTGAATAAGGTGCTAAGCAGTATATTTCAAGCGGAAATAAGGTGCGCGCATTCAACGGTTGGGTTATGCCGGTTTTGATGTAATCGTTCGGCATACTTAAATGGACTCAGACGGTGTATCACTCACGGTCGTCGGTGATGAGACTAGATCCCGCAGAGTGCAGGGGTCGTGGCTTCTTAAATGCCAAGACCCTGCACAACCGTGAGGTATGCACTATGCAATCTCAGAGAATACTTACTAGAAGCTTGGCAGCTGGATCAAGGGTTTGATTCAGAATGCAGTACTTCTGGACACAGCGCGTATGGTTAGGAGGTTCCTCTCTGACCACCGGTAGCTCGGACCCAGTTCCCCATACTATTTTATATTTTTAAATGTTTTTTAAAGAAATATGTAAAAATATAAAAGATGTGTGTAAAAATTAATAGACGAAATAAAACATATCAATAAATATCCTAAATGTTGTACCCAATGATATCTTACTTCGTACTGTACGGTGCCTGACGTAAAGAATAGCACCATCCCATATCTTCCCGTGGGTGTCGTAAGAGGCGAATAAGGGACCAGTGAATGGGCAGCGTTCTCTGTGCTTTTGTTACAACCGTATTGCGATCGCCAATCAGCCTGCCAAGCGTGGCAATTATGGCAAAACCCCCTCTTTGGGGGAGGCCTATGTCCAGCAGTGGACGTCTTCCGGTTGAAATGATGATGATGAATTATATCTTAACAATCACATAGTTGACGACACACTGAAATTCGCAGGTACCTTATGCTACAAGGATCAATCGGAGCTCAAATGACACCGACAGTACATTATTTTGTAAAATGTATTGCAAAAGTCAGATGGCGTCGTTACCCCCAAAAAATCCTTTTACAGTACACAGATATGTTGTGCCTGTCAACAGACACCAACTCCTTGTCTTCTAGTATATTTATTTATAATCTATTATGATAAATTTAGTGCCTAATATCATCTAAAAAATCACATTATACCTTAACAAAATACCTACTATTATGCGAATAAATGATATCAAAGAATGAAATCGTAGGATGTCACCGGACTTAGCTCGCACGAAAAGAATTACCTTATGAAACGTAGCTACGAGTTCCAGTATCAGTAAGGGAAGTGGGACAACGCTATTCAAATGTCTTCGTCAAGGAAAAAGAAATGTCAACACTCTTAATGCAGTAGGGCGAATCGTACGATTTAAGTCTTTGAATTTAATTCATTTCTAAAAAGTGCGGGATTCTAGAAAGATGATTCTCGGTTTGCCAGATAATCTCTACCTAAATACTTTTACAAAAACAGATTTCTAACTACTGTACGTTTGTGGCACCTAATAAAGGGTGTAACAAGACCCTTAACGAAGCCGAAAGACACTTGTTCTCCCCGTCATTGCGATCATCTTTTTTTTTGTTCTAGACCATACCTGGGAACCTTCTAGTTACAGAGAAATATTGGGGGTCAAAGTTCTAACTTTTTCACAAGTTTTTTTTAAATACATGTTTTTATTGAAAGAATTTTAAACATCTCCACGACCCCGTACTATTCCGTAAAACGTGATTTATCACCCCAATAAAAAGTCTTTTCCCAGTTTAAAAGTTTGCGTAAAGTTACTTAGTATGATGAATGCTTGGTTGACGGCTTCGTTAAGAGTCTTGTTACACCCTGTATAATCTAACACTTACACTAACTAAAACAAAACCACACTAGTGTGGTCCAAGTCAACGGACTATAGAAAATACTCATATTTAATATAAATATTATACCTACAATCAGCTGTTGTTAAATAAATTATATATATTTTGCATGTCTGTGTATTACGGACCTCAACTGACTTTAAGGCCCAATGACACACTGAGGCCCACTGACTTTAATGTACCAATACTTATTGCAAATAAATGATTATGAATATAGATTCGAAAAATGTGTAATTTAAGGTAATTTTGATTACTTTACATGGTAACTTCCTATTAACACATAACTCTAAAGTGTAATGTAACCAAATAATTTAATAATATGGTTTTAATATCAAACATTCTTAGGAAAACAACAATTTTATTATTATTAATTCGAGATAACAACTACAGCCACAACACTAAAGATCAGCTCAGAGAGTAAATAGGTACCTTCTATAATAACAACAAAACTACAACTGTAATCTAAAATGTATATTCTAAACCTAAATTTTGAAATTCCTTATAGGACATCGAGCTTGCTATGGCATTTGCTACCCTCGGTTCAGCGTCTGAAGTTAAAAATCCAACAGCACACTGAATGTCCTATAAGGCATCTCAATTTTCCACGATCTAATACATTAACTTTCTAGAACTAGATAGACAACACATTTTCACTTATTGTCGGTAATAATTTTCTACTGAAAATGTTAAATACTAGAACTACGTCTAATTTGTCTTTAATTTAACATCCTATTTGGCATTCCAGCGTCAAATTAGACATGTTAATCTAATTATAAAATAAACTAAGAATAAATAATTTATTTAAAAGTCCAATAGTGCTGGATACCCAACAAAAATAAGAAACGCAAACTTGTAAAGTCCTCAAGGTCATCGGAATACCTAAAGTTACAGGATAAAGGTCTTAACGACCAATGGTAATTTGTAATGGTAATAATAAGATCTAAACTTGAAAAGCCCTGACAATAGACGCAATGCTTTCATAGGTGCCGGTGGCGAAGACAAACAGCCCCAGAAGGATGATGAAGCAGTCCTTGAGCAGCATGTGTTTGGGGATACCTCCTGGCTTCTGCGATGTGGACACGAGCTCTATGAGTGGGGGGAACATCAGGGCTAAAGCTGTGCTGCTTACCGCTCCCACCAGGGATATGAAGAGGCCTAGCTCCGGTATTGATTCGGCTGCCACGACTAAAAGGAAATTAAAACAATTTTTAATTTCTGTAAAATCTGGCTGGGTAATATACAGGATGTAACAGAAAGGGTATAGTCATATGAAAGGATATGCTGCAGATTATCAAACTGAACAACTTCCTCCATGGGTCCAATATCGTAAATGCGAAAAAATTATCAACTGTCCCATACAAAATTTCAATACCCACTCGACCCAAATGTATGGGACAGCTGACAATTTCTTCGCTATTACGATATTGGACCCAAGGAGAAAGTTGCTCAGTTCAGTTCAAAAAGCTCTTCTATTGCTGACTCCAAAGTATTAACGTTTTTCACGAAAGTTACTGATGTATTGAAATGATAGTGTGTTGTTCCGTGGAATAATTTCGGCTTGAAATAAGGCTTTAAGTTATGTAAAGGTATACTTACAAGTGACCATAACCAGTAGTGCCCTGTACCCGAGCTCCTTGGCGACAGGATTGGAGGCGCCGAACTTCTTCTGAATCACTGGCCAGGTGATGGCGACGGGCACGTATAATTGAAGCGGGTACGTGAACAGAATCGACAGTCCGATCAGGGCCTGCACCACGTTACTGAGCCTGTAACCATGATGAGAAATTAGAAACATGCATGTCTGTCTAACCTGGGGCGGCTTCCAATCTAACCGCATGCAGCTGAATACCTGTATTATACATGGAGTGACAGTCTATCTGAATCTGACCTCAACAAACTAATTACTGTGATCCCTTGGTAAAACTAACTGTCCGTCTTTAGGGTTGCTTACTGCCTATAACATTTAATTTAGAAGTATCAAAAAACCCGACCACAAATTGTATTATGTACCTATATATTTTTATACAAAGTAGAGCAGGACGATTGACAATCCTTCAAACCACGTAAAGAGTGTCATGTTCTTTGCCCGTATACAAAAAATCAATCAAATCCAATGAATACTTTAGCCACAGGAAATTATTATTCACTTTCTTATTTTACAACATGATGTAGATCTGAGTCCGTAATAATAGGTAAACATTGTAAGGTCAAGAACCTGTGCAAAACGTACGATTCTATTCTCTACGTCTCAATATGCTTGAAAGACAGAGAAAGGTGTCATACGATTCCACTCTAACGCGCCCCGCCCAGTCACACAAAATACTACAATTAGAAAGAAAAAGAAATATTACTTACGCAAATTATGCATTAGTGGTGCATAGACCATTGCGTATGCGTGTGTGAGCGGAATTTTTTGGCAAAAAGTCTCGGACTCGGTAACTACGCAGTCAGTGCATAGCGGCGCCCTTTGAGGAGAGCACACGCCTAATTTTTTTATCACGAGTCGAGCCGCGCGCGCATTTCCGTGTTACGCGATAAACATAACCCTTGGCAGTCGGGTAAAATGTTTTTGTTTCTTTGGAATTGGACAGGGTAATAATCCCAAACAGTTCCTTAAGCTTGGTGATCAATGCTCGAGCCTTCTCTGTTTGAGAAGAGGCCTTTGCCCAGCAGTGGGACAGTAAAGGATGGTATTATAGCTTGTCGTTGATTGCCTAACTATAAATTTTTGTATTGTTAGCTGTAAGCCACCCAAACAATAAAATAAATAAATTATTATTAGTTCCTTAATGTTATTGACTCCAAATCACACCTTCAAGACAGGAATCGAAGAGATTACCCTTGTGAAAAACCCTAGAGAAAAGGTTAACCCGTATTATGGGGTTAATCAGCCTATGATAACCGGTTTACGCATTTACGCACAGGGTTCATATTTGTTACAAAAGTTTTGCAAGAAAGTGATGAAATTATTACTACAGGAAACGGGATATTTACCATGTTTACTATTTTTGTTGAGTTCCCGATATAAAAAAAAAAAAAAAAAATGAATGAATGTAATGATGTATGTAATGAATGTAATGTAATGTATGTGTGTGTGTATGTGTGTATGTAGTAATAATGTTAGTGACCATGATAGTTTAAAATCTTATATAGTGATGAAATTAGCCCGCGCTTGGTGCTTTGTCTCTTCCATTCTGCTTAATCAGCAATATGTGTATGGTTAATCCATTTATTACAAGGGTTAAGCCGTACAATGGTTAATCAAATATTTTGATCCACCCAGCCATTTGGTCTAACCGTTTAAACTTCTAACTGGATTAATCGGTCCCTGCTTCAAGAGCGTCTGGAACCTGGAGTAATTTCAATGAAACTTGCAAAGTGAAAACTTACACTTTTCCTGGCTGCAGATTCAGGGTCAAGCTGCCAAGCACGTCATCTCCCCACTTCAGGTAGCCCAGGAAGCCCACAGTGATGAAGATGGTCCCGACCACCACCATGCCTACATTCAGCACACCCAAAGGCTTCTGGAACTTCTCCGGTCTCTTCATCTCGTTTTTCAAAGGGAGAACCTGTTGGGAAAATAATATTTTGTTTTATAGAAGCTGACCGTGACCTGTACCGCACCTGTCCCACGGCGACAGAGAAGCTAGCTATCGAGCTTTCTCGCTCAAGAAACGTACAGACGCGAGCACATCAATCTATCCGAGACTGTAAAATTTTCCCAATCAATCTTGAACCTAACCTGCTTTAGCGATAAAAACTTTTTTGAAAAAAATAAAACCGACTTCAAAAACACAGAAAAGTGAAAAATAACTTTAGCTTCTTAAGTCGGTGACTTTTGTTTGTTTGATTTAGTTTTTTTGTCACCGGTTTCTATTACGTATATTTTTTTCAAAAAAGTTTTTATTTTTCCATTTTTAGTTGTAATATCCTAAACAAATATTTGCTATACATTTATTTTACATTGTCAACAATACATTTCATCAATAAAATGGAAGTTAATATACCTAACTGTCGCAATCTGGGAGTACTGTACGCATCTGCGAGCATACAGCCGTTATGTTATGTTATATAAGTAAACAATATACATCCAAGCGATCGCAGCCATCGCGACAGATTTGCTGTCTATTATTGAAGAGTTCCATTGCAAATCTCCGAAGATCAGCATCAGATCTTCACCAAATTTAAATGGGACCACCGCGGAATAATATTCATCCAAACAAAAAAAGAATTATCAAAATCGGTTCATTATTGGCGAAGATATCGCTGAACATAAACACAAAAAAAAAACAGTCAACTTGATAATCTCCTCTTTTTGGAAGTCAGTTAAAAAAGATGAAAATCTATTAAAGAAATTTGATAGATTGTAGTAGCTTGATGTGCTGGGGTCTGTACAATAGATGTAGGTCCTGAGTCAGTAAAAAGATACAAAGTCACTGACTTCCGAAACTACATTTGGCCAGTTATGTTTAAATCCCATGTTATAGGGGGCTAGCCTATTGCCATTAACCGGGCACAACTCCAGACTCCGTGGCTGAGAAATTCCTGATGGAAAAACCTAATAACGCTTTGCCCAAACTGGGAATCGAACCATCATGCTAAGCAGTCGCGCTTACGACCAAGGAGAAGGTCCTCCAAAATCATAAACGTATGTAGGTATGTTTGATAAGTGTTATCATCATACCTGGCAGCACAATTAACAAAAAAAAAAGCTAATTAAGAAAAGATAATTTAAAAAAAAACCTTCCCCATTATTTTTGTCGATTACTCTAAGTCGGTGAATAGGGCTCGATTCATAGTTGAATGCTAAGTAGCAAAATGTAGGTGTACTATTATATACACCTCTGCCGAACCCTTCGGGGGTTACAGGCATGATGTTATGTTATGGTAACTGTTCATATTGCCGGTGAGAACTCTCTCCACTAGTTCGTCTCAGCTGGGAAAAGAGCTATCGAGAAAAAACTCGCTCAGCGACATTCGCTTGACTGCCCAAGACACTCGCTGGGAAAGTCTCACTTGGTACGTACGCATACCAGCAAGGGTCTGGGTGCAAGTACTCACTAGCACTCGCTCAAAGTCAACAAAAAAAAAAAAAAAAAAGTCTACACCCAGCGTCAAAAGTATTTGAAGTAAGAAAAGAAAAAGTATTGATTTGACTCGCACAGGACAAAATAAGGAAACAAAAGCAAATAAAAAGAAATCTACCACAAAAAATTACGAAATTCGTCATCATCATCATCATCATTTCAGCCGAAAGACGTCCACTGCTGGACATAGGCCTCCCCCAAGAAGGGGGGTTTTGCCATAATCGCCACGCTTGGCAGGCGGGTTGGCGATCGCAGTATGGTTGTTATAAAACACAGAACGCTGCTGCCCATTCTCTGGTAAGTCCCTTAGTCGCCTCTTACGACACCCACGGGAAGATATGGGACGAAATTCGTACCTATATTAAACTAAATTGCTCCTGTATGAGGCCAAAAGGCTGTAACCTTTAAAAATATATGTCACAGCTATACTGATAAGCTGTTAACGAACAAATTCACCCAAGTACACACTCGCTATTCGTTGCTGGTCGACTTATTTCTAGCTACTAGCTATCTCTACTAGTTATTCGCTAATCATCATTGTTCGCAAAGTTTCTTTGAGTATACTTATCGAATGGATTTCCGAGAAAACCAAGCTTATTAACTTGCTGTACCTACTTAATTAAATTCGCTACACGTGCCACGAAAGTGGAACAGCTTTGGTATTATATATATGCGCCTTCTCCTTAGCGTGAAGATGGCAATCTACATTGAGACGGCCCAGAGCGCGCGCCAATCAGTGCATTCGGTTCGATTTCAATTTCCGTACCTCAGTGTCGTGCTGGGGCTCGTGTATCCGCTTCGAATGCTTTCAACTAGATACCCAACTGTCAGCACTTAGTGAGAGTTCTATCTACTTAGGTACCTACATTGTTTTCTCTTCTCGGTAAACCCAATCCGAATTCAATCCCTAGCCAGAAGACTTACCTGACTTCGCTAACAATAAAATTTTAGAAAATATCTAAGTCATCTTTGTGTGGTTTTTTCTTTACTTGGCTTCAAGTTTTTTAGACTAATATACAACATTAGTTTTAGTATATGCGAAATCTGAAACACGTGTCTAGTATTTTTATGTAAAGAATCTATGTACAAAATTTCAAAACTGTGTCATGAAAAATAGCAAAGTTATAAGCTTATTCTGTTACCTAGTTGTCCTCACAAAAACGTGTTCACCGCGCAGCGCTCGCCTCCAGCATCGTCTTGAGCTCATTGATAATAATAATTTGGCAGTAGGTACCTAAATTATTGCGATAGGTACTTAAAGTCGCTCGGCACTTTTAACTTTTTTAAATTATTTGGGAAAAAATATAACATGGTTTAAAAATGATTGGAATCGATTCAGTTACTTATTCTGAACAAACTATATTCAGGTTTCGCATATACTAAAAATTATGTTGTATAAAGAGGTAAAGTTTGTGAAGTGAAGCGAAGCCGCGGACAAAAGCTAGTAGTAAATAAAAATATAACACTGAACTTAGTTGGGCGCAGAGTTCAAAGTGTTAACGCCAATATTTGTTGCACAAGATGATATTGGAAATGACTAAAATCGTACAAGAAATTAATAAAAACTCACCAATCCGATTCCTTCGAAGGCATAAATAGCAGTTCCAAAGTACAGAGGCAGCTGTTCCCACGTCGCGATATAATCCCTGGTCGACACTGCTGGCAGGTCCTGGGTGGCCTCGTAGACCACCACTGCGACTCCTGCCGCCATCATGATGTTGGCGATGGTGGAGAACGGCGTGAGGTACTTGAGATTGCGCACCATGCAGGCCAGAAGAACCGGGATCACCACAAATATCATGTGGATTGACAGGTCGATGTGGATATTGTACTGGTCGCAAATCTGGGACAAGGATTTAAGATGAGGTTTTTAAATTAATTTTACTAAAGTACTCCGGTTAAATAAAATAGTTCTGGTTATAATAACTAGGTACTCCTTCAACTTCAAGTAGTTAGGAGTGTGTTAAATATTTTTAGGTACGACTTTAGAATGCATCAGCTAATCAAGAGCTGACCCATCAGCCTATAGCAGTCAACTGGCCTCTCCAAGCAAAGGTAGCCCATTTAACTTAATCCTCGGTTTTTCTTATCAAGCTGTTTCTTGTCAACCTGGGAAGATCATGGCTACCTCAGAACCATCATCAACCTACAAAGTGCCCACAGCTGAGACGCAGACCGTCGCGGGTTGGTGGATGGCACTTATGTGTGGTTTTTATTTTTATTTTGGGACTGGTATTCCTCGATATGTTTCACCTCATCGTTTTGAGAAGAAGTGGATCTCAGAACTGCCAAGACGAGATTTACGATTTATCCATTACCAACTCACCATTTTAACATTATTCGCGATAAATACGATGTAAACGCAGCAGAAACCCAGCTGTGTGACGCAGAGGAACCCGTTGACCACGATCTTCATCGTACCAGCCATGCCCCGGATCCGAGCCGGCCCGTTCTTAAACACCAAGTACACCGTGTCTGCGAAGCCTGGAGGCCGGTCCCGTTTCGACGTCAGGTACATCTCTTCTGAGCAGTTAAGCTGTAAAGAAATTGCTTTTAGAGGACTATGATATTTTTTGCCAATTTATCAAAATTATCCTTCGGACCGTTTTCGGCCATGGTGGCCAATTTGGATGGAGATTAGATGATGCAAGAAATATTATACTGCAGACGTGTATGTACAAATACAGGTGCACTCTCTCTCCCTCACTCTCATGGTCGGACGGGACAACAGTCTGAGCCAACCCGAGGGAGAGATCAGATAAAGGAAGGACTTACTGGTTAACCGTTTTTCCGAGGCACAGGAGTATCATACCGCCATGCCCCAAATTCAAATACGGCGTCTATTACTCAAAAATGTTTTGTGGAAAAATTAAATAACACGTTCTTCAACCCGGGATTCGAACCCAACTTCAGCTAGTGCTTGCTAGTGTTTCCACTTATAACACAACTTCTGATTTAATATGTAGTACAAGCTCGCCACTCTCTATGACATCACTACAATAGTTTCTTGGTGCAAATCTAAAATTAAACTAACCAGTAAATGCTGCGCATGCACACATATGATCCCAAGCAGTGCAGTGGCGATCGGCGAGAAGATGATTCCTCCATTCCTGAAGGCGTCTCCCATGGCCAGCAGACCTGTGCCGATGTTTCCACGGAATAGGTGGAGCATGGTGTCCGTGTACCTGGTGCGTGAACATTGGTTAGTTAGGAAGTCTTGGAGAGATAGTTTTATATTTCAACTTCTCTTTTCTATCTATTTGAGGACTGAAATGAGCCAATTTCATTTTAATTTACTTTATTCCGTAAATAAGATATCGAAATCAATTTAACTCGTCATGTTTTTTTTTAATAAGTTAGATGGAGTCAATATTTCCTATCTCACAACCCTTAAGAAGACAGCGAAAACAAACTCCTGAGTTTGTTTTCGGCCAACGTCTTTTTTAAAGTACCTACTGACATGAAATATAAAAATATACTGTGTAACTCGTTTCGTAATTTAATTCAACCTATCCTGCAAGCCCAGACATGCCTCATATGGCAAAAGCAGGATGTGTACCTATAACGTTTCCACTGCTGGTACACAGATCTATCTGCCAGAGAGAGCAGGCCGTAAACCACTTCGTGGACCCAGCGCCTGTTTCACATGTATTCCATTGACGTTTCCCTTCACGCTTTTGAGCGCAGTGGTGATAAAATAAATTATATAAAGTAAAGCGCCTGCCTGGTTTGAACACACGACGTTTGTCGGGGCCGTTACCGCTGAACCACTGCCACACGCCGCTCCACATGGTCACCACTTACCACATAGAATTTGTCCCAGACGCCTAAGATTTTTTCAAGTAGCCACGCCATTAATAATTAATATCAAAAGGTATTTATTTAAATACTAGCTGTGCCCGCGGCTTCGCTCACGTGAGCGCACATTCTTTTGTCACTCAAAGTTTATGAACGTAAGCAAAATATAGATGCAACTCATAATCTATCCTAGGGTCCAACGGTTAATATCCTTAACAATAAAAAAAAAAAATTCAGCTCTGAGAGCTCAATCAACCGATTAAAAAAATGTGATGGACACAAACGATGGAGACAAAAGTGAGAATGTGCAAAAAACATGCAATTGAAAAATACTGCAACGCTTAAATTTAATGTATTTAGCAATAGAACCAGAAAGTCTATGCGCTTCGATAATCTTAATGTTTCCGAATTAACACGAACGTCGCTATAAAGCTTCTAAGTTTGGTTTTTCAAGGCATTGTAGTGCCTTCATTCCGCACTTTTAGGATTTTAGTCATATATCTATAATATTCTAACAATGGTGATACATAAGGGACCATCCATAAATTACGTCATACAAATTTTATGATTTTTTGACCGGAGGGGTCAAAAAATCCGTCCTTATCAGAAGGTCAATTTTTGTGAGACTCCCCCAAGTGTGACGTCACAAATTTTGCAATATTACATGCTGCCCGCCGATAGAGTTGGAAATATTTCTTTATAAGATTTTCGTTAATATTTCAAATTTCGTGTTTTAAAAAATTAGCAATATTAGTTTTTTAAATGTGACGTCACCATATTTAGGACCCCTCTCACCCCTTGTTACACAATGTCACACTTCGTTGACACCCCCCACCTCTTTAACGTATGACGTAATTAAATTACGTCATAAATTTTATAACTGACCCCTAATAGACACGTACTTCCATAGTAGCAGCAGCTAACTGTGACTTCCTGGAGTATCTAAAGTGTCCCTACACCTGCGATTTAGAGGACTTACTGTCAAAATTTCTACTGAAACCGCGATTAACGTAGCCACATGGGTACTAATAATGTGATAAATTGCCAAAGCGGATACTTTTCCAAGGACTCTGATGAACAAAAAAAGTTGAAGCGTAGACGCAAGTATTACGCAGATCGATGTAACAAATAGTGTTGAAAGCAAGCCATTTGACTATTCACTATATTTATGTTACTACTGACTATTATTAATATTTTGGTCCGAAGTTCAAATGCAAGTGCAGTCACATTTAAACGTTAAAGATATGCCGCGTATATAAATAGATGAGTGGACATATAGTATCAATTTATCTATTTATACCTTACAACTCTGTAGTAGGGACAAAAAGATGACAACCTAACAGATTCTTGGCTCTTCTGCTTTGTAGATATTTACTCTAATTCCATTTTGATTTCGTTTGGTTTGGAAAAAAGATTAGTTCCGTTAGTTTTAATAAAGGATAGCCTTGACTTAACTTTATCAGGCAACCCATTCGCAATGTTAGTATGTTCATATCAGTATTTTACTCCGTTAACGTAAGTTTTAAATAGCCGTTCTGAGGGTCGTCACTGCCGGATTTTAGCCTTTTCCTACTCGCACAATGTGGAAATGATCATTAATCTACTAAATTATTAGTATTTAAAGTCATTTCGGTAGGCACATATCAAAATACGAAATGGAAATTAGAAGATTTCCATTTCGTCCTGTTTTAATATTCAAACGAAACTATTTTATTTATTTTACATTAGAAAAAGGTGGTCTGGTTGAGTTTGACAACGTCATTGTCTTATTTTAGTATTGTCCCCATAAAGTTTTTATTTTGTGGGACATTGTTTATCTACCTATTATCTAAGAACTAATCTTATTTAATACATCATTTCACAGGTCACCATTAAATATAGTAAAATCCAAATAATAGTAATTTTATTATTTAAATAAACTTCAGGTTGCTGTAAAATGGTATGTCTAAACCGGAGAGGTGATCTGTACCTCAGGACCTTCCTACTTCAGACACCTTTCTCTGTTTAAGATTGTGCATATACCAGTGTCTGTTACTTCTGATGTTGAATAAAATAAAGATTTATGATTATGATTAATTTTTTAATACATATATTCCGACGCCTAATATATAATAATAGCTTTCTCGTATTACTACATTTTTTTATTATTGAACTGCCTCGGAAACTTAAAATGGAAAATATTTTTTTAATTTAATTTATTAATGTTATATTCTCAGCCTTTCCATCATGTCCTACTTTTTACATAAAATGAATGGTCACCTTATTAGAAAGAGACTAAATTAGCGTTAACCTCTCTTTTGGTGGCAATTTTTTAATGCAAGTAAGAATCGCTGTTGTACACTCGGCGGCACATGAAGCTATAAATTGACCTCGCTTTGTATAGATTTCCTATACAATGAGAGATCCGCATAAACTGGTAAAGCTTGACTGGCCGTCGCGTGCGTACGTAGTACTTATTACTTCCGTGCAAAGAGTAAAGATAAAAGGAAAAATAAAACAAAATTAGTTTTCAGCCATTCCGAGTGACTACACTACGACTAAAACCTATTTACGTAAATTATATTTATCATTATTTTTATCATAGAAATCGCGTATGAGGTTACCAACTAAATTTTAAAAATTAATATCTTTTGCGTCTGTGGGTCGATTTTGATGAAATAAACGGCAAATAATACCCACAACAATGCTTCTTATTTTGTAATTTTTTGATTTTGTATACAATGAGGGGTTTATACGTGATGCGCGCACAAACGAACAGACAAACCGACAAACAGACAAAAATTTAAAAAAATATTTTTTTACTTATTTCTTGCACTTTCCAGTGACTTTTTTGCAAAAATCTGTAATGTACATACACGGAAAGTCTACGATTTTATTATATGTATAATAATAGATAATAGATGTAATGATAAATCAGCACTTTTTGAACGTCAATATTACATGAGACAGTTCTCCCAAAGCGGGGCTCGCCCCACACCACAAATACCGATAATATTTAAGTAGTACCTACTTGATAAGACAAAGACCGGAAAGGATCCAGAATTCCAGACGCTCCAAATTGGCGACCCACTTGAAAATACGATATTTATCCCTAAGGAATATTATACGCCAGCCGACCCCAACACAGGCGCGGTCCCAGGGGGGGTGGGTCACAGGGGTCAGGACCCCCCCAAAACCATACACGCTAAATTGACAAACTTTCTTAAAATTGCTTTTTTGGGTATAAATTATTACCTAAATTCCTACTTAATCGTTCAACAAGAGAAACTAACCTTTTTCGAAGCAGAATTCAAAAATTTTCGATCTCGCTTCGCTCGCTAATGCATCCTGCCCTTTTGAGTTACTTTTATTCTCATCTCCGTATGAATTAACAAAAAAGAACCTAACTCATGGGGCGGAGTAGGGCTGCTTCAATTATGAAGCTCTCATCTCTCGGTCTTGCATTCTATTAGTACCAAGAGCGGATCCAGGGAGGGTCCCGCCTGGGCTGGGCCTAGGTCGACCGTGATCATGTTTCTGAACTCATTGATTTAAATAAAATAAATAGAGGCCCGGCTCACTTCGTTCGCTCTTGCGTTCTTTTCATCTTTAAACTTAAAAAATCTAATTATCTCAGGGGAGGGCCGTAGGAAGTGGGGGGGTGAGTGTTCAACCCCCCCGAAATCTTCGACAACTATTAAGATATCAACCTATCTGAGGCATAAGGCAAAAATTTTCTTGCTCGCTTCGCTTGCCAATACATCCTATACTTTTCCAATTCTGAAAAAGTTGAGAGGGGATCCTATTCTCATTTCTGTATAAATTAAACAAAGAAGTGGCACTGAAATTTTCCAGCTCTCTTTATTCACTAATACACTTTCCTGTACTTTTTCAGTTCTCCATAAGTTGACAGAGTTCCTCCTATTTTGAATTCCTGTGTGAATGAACGAAAAGAGCTTAAGTTATCCGAGGAAGGGTGCAAACATTTTCGATATCGCTTCGCTCACATGCATCTAAGTACCTACATAACTCTTGTATGAATGGTCAAAAGAAAATCTAAACTACCCGATGTAGTGTTAAAATTTTCGAGCTCGCTTTGTTCGCTCTGACATTCTGTGTTCTTTTCAGTATATCTTTATAAACTGACAAAATTTCTGAAAGCTAAAGATGCACTCCCCCAGAAATAAACCTGTAGGCGCCCATGATCGTTTTGTTTATTTAAATCCAGAGATGGTTGATATAATTTCGTTTTTTCAAACGTTGTCCCTAATAGTTTTAACCCACGACCCCAATCGGTTCCCAACCAAATTCCTGCGTACGGCCCCTTGTGACCCTAAAGTTTTATTTTGGGGCTGTACGCGCTTGCCCCAACATAGTTGGGAAAAGGCTAGGCAGAGATGATGATGATGAATATCATACGCTAACCTCAGTCCTAATGCACTGTACGAGGTGTAATTTAAATTACTCATACTTATTAAGGTCGAGGCTGGGTTCCGTAACTAATAGGTTTATAGGAGAAGCGGCCGACCGGTAATTTGCAAAACTAGATTTCCGCTGCATGTTTGTGAGCGGATACCGGAAAATAGCCTGCCTCTTTTCAAAAGAATTTTGCAATGTAGCCGTGCAGAGGCATATTCACAATAAGGCACACGCTTACATTTTAATACTGATCCCCAAGAAATTCCTAATTTATATCCTGAAGAAATATAACTATTCCCACTGATCGAATTACCAGGTAAGTAACCAGATATGTAAGATAGTTATGTTTTCCAAGGTAACTATATTTTCGAGCCATTTGGAGTTGAAACTCTAGGACCGTGGGGTCCGAGTGCTCAGAGCCTTTTCAAGGAAATTTCAAAACGCTTCGTTGACACTTCCCGTGACCCAAGGGCTGGCTTTTACCTTGGCCAGAGGCTTAGCGGTGCCATACAACGTGGCAAGGGGTATCGTACTACCCAGTATTTTAACTGTGGTCAGAAAGGCAGTCGCTTCATGTAAAATAATGGTATTGAGATGCATCCGGTTAGACTGGAAACCGACCCCAACATAGTTGAGAAAAGGCTACGCAGATGTGTGTGGCAACGCCGCCAATTTCTTGGGGACATTACTAGTGGACAGCGTTGAGGAGGAGTTTTTTAACGCCATTTTTTTTTAGTTTATTTGTGTATATAATATTGTTATAATTTTCTAAGGCTTAAAGTTACAAAAAAAGATAGTTATGAAAACATCAGAAATATAAATAAATATCATTAAATACAAAAGGCATTATTCGATATTTTCCCTAAAAAAATATTTATTGGGCTGATTCGGTGGTGGCGTTTTATGTGTTTTTTTTTCGCTTGCTTGAAAGTCGAAAATTATACCAAGGAAACTTAAGTACTCAATAGGATAAATATGTAGTAGATTAGTCAGTCCTGTTCATAACCTGCCTGTGTGTGCAGCGTCGTTGCATACGTTCAGCCGTTAGGGTGTAAAAAGATAACAAACTCACAGATAGTTATTTTCGTATTGAATTTATAATATCTGTTCGTATGGATAGTGGATGTGAACGATGTTTTTATGTCATCATGTTTTATAAATATCTCGCGCAGAACCGAGACTATTTTTTAGCCAATTAGCCGCGTTTTCCTAGAAAGCACAGAGGGAGGCTTGCCCTACTTACAGGCGATTCCCACACGACACAGCTCGTCCGCGCGGTCGGGCGGTGAACCGGATCTCCCGTCTTATTGGCTAGTATGAAATTCATTAATTCCTAACACATGACAATGCCAGATCGCGCGGACTAGTGGTGCTCACCGCCTCTCCTCGCGGCGCACACGCCCGACCGCGCGGACGAACGGTGTCGTGGTCGAGAAAAATAACCGTATAGCCACCTTTTCTTATAAAAATCTAGCCTCATCTTGACCTACATTAATTTATAAATAGGGTCGTTCCTGACCTCAACATTTGAAGACAACTAATCCGATTTAATGTTGATTTGTAGGTCAGATAGTCTTGTTTATCTCAGAAAAGTTACATGCATATCGACAGTTACGTTCACCAGATTTTTTACTTTATTTTAACTCTCAAATTGGTAACAAAACTTAAATTATTACTCGCGTAAGGGGATCTAAAATGCAACTCAACTAATATAGTAATATAAAGATTAAACATAAAAAAATACATCATTTTGTTTTTTTTAAAGTGGTCAGTTAAAATAGATCAATTAGATTTTAGAAGACCAATTAAATATTTCTATTTTCTCGATTTAAATTAAAAGTACCAATATATTATTTTTTTTTATATAGGAACGCCCAGTTTATAGAGTCATGGAGGTACCGAACCCCGATCAAAGTTTTCGTTCCAAAGTAGCGCATACTTTACTTTTTTGTACGGTTCGTTACACCCCGAGCCCGCCGGCCCTAGCTGAGAATCGACCCTAGGACCTCATGCTCAGCAGTCGCTCTTGCGACCACTAGATCAACGTCACATATAATCAAAAAACAATGTAGGTACTAAGTTTATTATTGACATCAATATAATATTGTCACCAATGCGCAAGCTACCCTAGTGATAAATGCTTGTGCGTTTTCTGCACACGAACGCCTGTCTTGTGACACATGGGCATGCTGGTATTATTTCATTATTAGGGTACTCACGAAGTAGGATGCGTAACTTGATGATGTCCATCTCCTTGCGGCGCGTTCAGTGCCTTTCCGTTCTCCGCCTCCAGCTGCCCCTTAGAGTCAGAGATGATCTGCTCCTTCGACTGGAACATGCCGTAGCCGTCCGACACACTGCTGTAACAAGGACGAGGAGCATTTTAGGAAACTTAAGAGCATACATATATGTTGATACTACATCGACATTTCGCCAGATAAATTTTAAGACTCATGTTGTAGAGGATTAGGTGCGAGCCTATTGCCAGCAATCGGGAACAAATCCAGACTCCGTAGCAAAAAGTCACAAATATAGTAAAAGCGCTGTGTAACAATTGGACGTAGTTAAGCGAAAAGGATCCAATCCACAAATGGCCAAAATTGACTTTTTGCATCACGTCATGTACCTGCGGCAAATAAATATATTTTCTTTCTTTCTTTCTTTTCATCAAACTGATGAAGAATATCAACACTTATTCATTTGGGTTGGTCGTAGGTTAGGTCTTTTTTACTAGCTGATAGTATTTCTTGGCCATGTTGTGGATTGGATCCTTTTCGCTTAACTACGTCCAATTTTGGTTTAGAAATAGTACATTTTGAAACAAGTGGGGAACTTTGTTATTGCAGGATAGTGTTATGGAGCCGAGAACTGCAGTGTCAAACGACGTTTCTCAATACACTTTCACCGTCATCTGCCTAGCCTTTTCCCAACTATATTGAGGTCGGCTTCCAGTCTAACCGGATGCAGCTGAATACCAGTACTAACTGGGTTGTGGAGGTCAGAATGAAGCGACTGCTTATCTGACCTCCACAACCCAGTTAGTACTGGGTAATACGATACCCTTGGTAAGACTGGATGTCAGACTTTTTGGGCCTCTGACTACCTAACGACTGTCAAATATCTACAAATGACAGCCGCTACCAACGGCTTAACGTGCTTTCCTAGGCACGGAGGAAACTCGGTTTGTAATGGGCGGTCACCCATCCACAGACCAACCTAGGCAAGCACGGCTTAACCTAAAGATCGGCCCGAGCGGCTATTATTATTTAGCCATGAGCTCCTCTTAACACTTTTGAAGAAATAAAATAATAGAATGAAAAGTATTTTTGTTATTTATGAATTATTAGGAAACTATGATTTAATTTGCTTTTTTCCCGCGCTTTGCTTTCTCCAGGTTGAAGGAAAAGCAAAGGTATGAAGCCGCTAAACAACCTTCTAAGAAAAATAGAATATTCAAATATTTTTGAATTTAGAACACATTTATTTATGTTAATTTGTTCATAAAAGTTTTTTTTTAATAATCATGTTTATTTATGATATTCTATTTATAAACACAAGTTAAATATTTTCGTCGACAGGCTCATTCATACCTCATACCGCCGACTATAAGAATTGAACCAATTTAGACTTAGTCACACATCTGTGGATTTTTTTTCCACCGTAGTGATAAATAAAAAAAATCAATGAGTTTGAAATACATTGCATGTTGAACCTAATCGTAGGGCGATTAGGTTCAACATGCAGTCAGCATCCAGCTTTCGAGGAAGTGTATTGAAAAAGTATTAATACTCTGTTTCTCAAATCAAATCAAATTAATATTACGTATTTATCTATCTACTTACGGACTTTAAAAAAAAAGGCAAATAAACCCAGGACAAGCCTCCCATAATTCTATGTAATTATTTAAGAAGTAGGTACCTTGTACTAGCCATTGATAGCAGTCACTTGAATTTTGAAGACCACAAAATTCTTTTTCCGAAAAATTAAATTAACAAAAAAATTAAATAAAATTAACCAACACAATAAATTCGACGGAACTAAACCCCACGAGAACAACAAAAATAACACAGAAAATAGGTTTCAAAGTTCCGGTCAGCGAGTTCAGAAACGCGAGCTTCGGTTGAAGTTTTCGCGGCACTGCGTTGAGTTGGTATCAAGTGAGCTATGCTTGCCACTGCCTGGACAGCACAGTAGTGTCGGGACTGCATCTAGAACTTATGTATATATACTTAGACACCCCCTTGCATCATAAGGGGTGCGCAAACTTATTGATTTAATTTCATTGCAATAATTGCGATGGTAGTAACAGAGAGATGGTGATTATAAATTATCAATTAAAACTATTTGTTTGTTTTTGTTGAAAAATGAGTGTGGGATACATTTTTTAATTAGATTTAATTGTTTGCTCGTAGTTATGTTACATAATGTAGCTAACCATACTACTTACTTGAGTCAGAATCAGAATTAGAATCAGAATAAAAAATGTAATATATTTCTGTCTACTTCGTGTGTTTTCACACCAAAAACGTGAAACGTACACCATGGAACTACGGACTTGCTTATCCGTATCAGTCTACAAATTAATATATCCTCTGCACGAGAATCAAATCCGCCGGCCGCAGATCCAGACACTCGTCAACTGAGCCACTGGAGAACCCGGGGTGTATTGTTAGCTTTTTCAAAATGAATTGAATTTAACCTTTAACTAGCTACATTTTGGGTTGGTTCTAAAACTACCCTACCTAGTAATATTAATTTGAATATAACTTAAATTTGCTACATCTCAGTAAGGTGCAACTTGGCTGCGCTTAATCGGAGACACCGTAGCATAATTTTAGGACAATCAGCGGGTGACATATTTTGAGGTGGACCTGTCGATTGACCGAAATTTTGTTTCACATTTATGATTTTGGTTTAGTGTAAGATTTACCTAGTATATACGCCTCTGCCTAGTCTTTACCCATCTATGTTTTGATCGGCCTCCTGTCTAACCGGTACCCCTTGCTAGTTTTCCACTAATAGTCCAGTGACTAAGGAGCCTCTGAGGACTTCTCTTTCCAAAAGGGATCGCGTTACCCAGCAGGAGATCAGAAAACCAGTAGCTCCATGCAAAATGCTGGTATTCAGCTGCATCCGGTTAGTCTGGAAGCCGACTCCAACATATTTGGGAAAAGGCAGGCAAACGATGAGAGTAAGAGGCCTCGCCCACGGCGACTTTTTGCCGCGATGCTGTCGCTGGCTGTGTACTTTTGGCTTTTTTTTCTGAACGCGCGATAGTAGCGATGTAGAAGCGCGCTTACAAAACACACGACAGCATCGCTAAAAAAAGTTGCCGTGGGCGAGAGGCCTTAGTCTTCAATTAGCTTCGTATTATTGTTCAAATTTTTAGTCTAACTTTTTTTTTATAATTACATAATTTATGACAGAATGTGCTAAAGTATAATATGGTGTCGCGAGTTGATTATAAAATCAAGAATCAAGTGACGAGTCTTAACAATGGGTCATTAATTACAAGGTTGTACACCTGCACAATGTTTTGAGGGTCAGGTGTGACAAAATCATAGAAACTTATCGTTATTATTATAAATGTTACTAAAATTGCGTTTTCCAATCAAACTCACGCTGTTTACCTATGGGAATTAACTTTTGGGACTACCAACTGCTACGATGCTCTTGTAGCTTCAAGCTTTAAAGATGAAGAATTTGATCATGTTGAGAGGACCAATGTAAGGCAACTAACGATGCAGATTTGAGTGGAAACGCTTGGGATGACGCCCTAGAAGAGCATAAATCACTCAACTCAGCCTATAGGACATAGGCCTCTCTCACGCTGCACCGCAACACTGTTCTCCTCACCATCCTGATCCAGGTTCCTGAAGGTTTTCTGCTCACATGGCTGTAAGGCGACCCACACTACGCTTGCCGATACGCGTTCTCCACTCCTGGACTAGTCTGCTCCATCGGCATTCGGTACTATCACAGTGATGGCCAGCCCATAGCCAGCATGTTTACCCTGCATGCTACATCAATAACTCCAGGTCTTTCCTGGATACCTAGTTTCATTTCGAGTGTTATCGAACTTTACAGAATAAGCGCTTAGGTTCACTTTTTGTTTCACTTTGTAGGTGCGGTTAAACCGTGAGAACCTGTCTTCTTAGTACATTGTCTTTAACTATAACCGGTACCTACTAATTTTAACTGCATCCGGGACGACTGGATCCGGACCTTGACATAATTGAGAAAAGGCTAGGCAGATGATGAGGTCTCAAATACTTGATAACTAACCTAGGCAATCTAGGTATGATTATCACGTAATCAACCTAGATAAATAGAATAATTATGGTATTTCAGCATTGTCCTGATGAAACAGATTAGCGTACGCAGTGATATAAGCCACGTTGTCACTGCCCGTGCAAGGAATAGTTTTAACAATATGGAAGTACCTGATGCGTCCAGCCGTAGGTACAACATAACAATAATAATGGAGCCACCATTATTTGCATAATTATCGTAGGTACATACTGATCGCAACTGATTATGACGAAGGTTAGAACTTCCGGTATATGTCATATAAGTAGAAATAATAATTCTTTATCAATAATCCGTAAATTCTTCGGAGTCTTACTGTCTTAGGGGACGAGGTTTCACTAAACGAAGAAACAAGTTTCTTTCACTTATGGTAAGCAGGTCTCGACCCCAGCTTCCACGTTGTTGATAGAAACCTCCATTTGCACCTACATTTTAGCCCTTTCTTAGTACTTTCGTTTCGTTAAAAAATTGTAAGCTTGTAGACCCAGGAGTAATTGCTGTGTGTTGTCTGTCAGTGAGCTATTTTTAGGTTCCGTACATCAAAAGGAAAAAACGGGACCCTTTGTTGTCCGTCCGTCTCGTCAAGACAGATTTTTTAACCGAATATTACACATTTCAAAAGTGCCTGTAACATACATCATTAGCCTTTTACGCCTACTGTTACCAAGCAGGCACAATTCCTGCCTCCAAGCTGCTACTAACAAATTCGTAACAGGTTTTTCTATTACAACACTGCCCGACCCGGGAATCGCACCCAAACTCTTACGCTCAGCAGTTGCGCTTGCGACAGATCACTAGATTACCAATATATGTCCTTCTGATACGGAGCGGAGACGTAGATCGGTCAGTGAATATAAAAAAACATACTGATGTTTCAAAGTAAGTAACTTATACCTGTGGTCGTTGAGCGAAAAAGAAATAGTTATTTTAACCACCCATTTGTGGAGTATCGCTGCCATTAGGCAGCAAGAATAATAGAATCACAATATGCAATAAACAGATAAATTATTATCTGTTTATTGCATCTTGTGGTTCTATTTACGAAGTACACTTTAGTTTTCGCAGTAACACATTGAAATCTTAACCTATTTATTATATATTATTATTTTCGCATTTTATTATAAATGCGAAAATTGGACGGATAGATGTTTGTCACCCAATCACGCCAGAACGGCTGAATCGATCTGGATGAAATTGGGCACAGAGATAGATTACAGTCTGGAATAGCACATAGCCTACTTTATCCTATTTTTCTCACACATACATATCAAAATTTACAGGCGTACGAAGTTGTGCGCAAGAGTTAGTAATAAATAAAAATTGAAACAACTACTTGTTAAAATTTATGTTTATTACCAACTTATTTACATAACATTCGCGTCTGTTGTAAGTGTAACGTTGACAGACTGTTTAGTAATTATTAGAATTCGCTTCGCATAACCGAGACACAATCACATAATCAAAACTAGTCGCTTAGCAAAATAACATTAACTTAACAATCATTCAGAGTTTTCTTTAAAGAATAGGATTCTTAGAAGACCCTGATAGAGTAGTGATTACTACTGGTATCAGGAATATACGGGGTGTAAGGGATACCGTCACTAAAACGGTTACCACGAGTTCAGAACATCATTCTAGACCCCCAAATATAAATTTTCGTCGGTTATAAAAAAAAGCAGCTGTTTCCTACACGGTCAAAATGTATGGAACAGCTGTTTTTTTTTCATATTACCGATGAACAATTTCTGTATTATATAAGTTAGACGTGAACCAATCAATTTGCAAACCTTTCTTTTGGAGGTAAGAAATTTTCGCCGGAAACGTACTACTCCGGGATAAAAATATCCGATGTCCTAATCTAGGTCATAGTCTACTCGTATGCCACTATACATCAAAATTCGTTCAACCGTTACGACGTGAAGTGGACAGACAGAGTTACTTTCGCATTTAAATATTTTAGCATGACACACACATATAAATACAACATGTAGAAGCTAGTCTTTATCCAGATATTTAAGGCTGATATGGCTAGAAAGGAGGTGACTGCTGAGATGACGAGTAATAGACATGTATGGAAGAAGAAGATATGCTACGCCGACCCCAAATAAGTTGGGATAAAAGCAGGAGATTGATGATGATGATCTAAAACTATGTATTTAATAACAGTTAGGTACCTACATAAGATCCATCATCAAGATTTGTAACAAAGAACATCCTGGGCAGTCAGTTAAGAACGATGATCAATATAGGTATAACAAACAATATGTTTTAGCACTACTACACAACGTGGCAACGCTGCCAGTCTTTTGGGTACATTACCAGTTGACAACGTTGAGGAGGAGTTTTTTGACGCCATTTTTTAAGTTAGTTAGTTAATATAGGTTATTTTAATTTATTAATGTATAAAAAGAGAAAATAAATAATAATAATCACTACACAGTAGTTAAAAACTTAAAACAGTAACTGAATTAAATGTTCATTTTTAAATAAAACAATGTACCTTCATTAAAGCTTTTATTACTAAAACATCTTAACATTTATTTACAAAACTTAACTTAGTTACGATTTATAAATAACTAACAATACTGTCTAGTACGTAAAAATATAATATGTACCTGCCAAATGAAATGGCAATTTTGAACAGTAATTGTCACAGTTTTTAAAAACTTGCAAAACAAAGAAGTATAATAGTAATTTAAATTAAATTTCTCATAGATCAGAACTAACAGAGCTATAAAACAGCGCGTCTACCCGAAACTGTCAAATTTTCCCAATCAACATTGAACCTAATAACTTTAGCGGTAAGGTTCAAAATCTATCAAAGAAATTTGACAGATTGTTGTAGCTTGATGTGATGGCGTCTGTACATTAGGATTGGCCGACAACTACATATAGATTGTGTAATACGAACAAATATCGAATAAGTTGAAGCAAACCAATTATAATAGTTTAATTAGCACAGACAAATATTTGTAAATGTTTGAAGCAAATACAGAAAATATTTTAGCAACCTAATTCTTGTTTTATTTCATAAGAATATCAAATCACTATCTCTTTTTACAAGCTTTTTAAACACCTCTAATTGCTACATAAAGTTATATTCAGATACCATCTTTTAAATTACGCACTCTTGATTACCTAAACTGTAATCCTGACAGCAGCTTAGTTTTATAATTCAATATTTGCATGCTAATATGTAGAACCTATTTAGCTGTAACACCTCAATCACGCAAGTAAAGATTATTCTTATTCTTGAAGTTAAGGAATTATCACGATGTGTAAATAAAGCCTACGGCCCACGATGTAGCTAATAATAATATATTATTGTTGTGTAGTATGCGTAGGATTCGTCCTTGCCCCACTACCAACCGACTTGTGTCATACTTTTTCGAAATGAGTTTTTTGCCGCAATCAATGTGACCATACTCATGCAGAAAGAAGGCTTTTAAGAATGTTTAAAAAAAGGAAATAGGAAAAGCAATCAGCGAACTTACGATTTGAATGTGGTCAAACTCAAGAGGGCCTCGACCAAGAACCACTCTATAAGAGAAAAAAAAGTGCATTGCCCTACATACACACACTGAAACAACAACTTAAGTTGTAGAAATACATAACGCTTTAAAAGTAGATGCCGCTTGTCCAAAGCCAAGCCTGCAAGGCTTACATCTAAGTAATGTTACTCTGTCATGTGTGCGAATTCACTGAAACTTGAATCAACTTAACATAAAATTGCTTACCATTTTGAACTTAATATGTAGCACTTGAACACATCTTTGTAACACAAACTATGACAAGTGATTTAAAACAACTTTCAAATGTTGTGTAAAGAGCTGTTAGTTAACACTTTAGTCCAATTAAAACACTTGAGCACTTCAAAACAATTTATAAATCGGTCTCAACAGCTGGTTGATCTGTTTCTGTACCTTTCGCGGTCTTGATATGTAGTCAGCCAGCGCAGATCCTATTCCTGATGCTGCAGCCGAGAATGCGTTCTGGAAGGGGCGGTTGTATTGCCCTGAGAAGCCTTGGTTATAGCCGGGCTGGTACCCAGGTTGGAATCCCTGCTGGGGGTAGAAGCCTTGTCCCCCGTAGAAACCTTGGCCTCCATAACCTCCTTGATTTCCATAGCCTCCGTAACCTCCCCCATGACCCCCTCCGTGACCTCCCCCGTGACCCCCTCCGTGACCTCCTCCGTGACCTCCTCCGTGACTTCCATGACCTCCATGACCGCCATGCCCGCCGTGGCCGTGTCCATGCCCGTATCCACCTTGCACAGGGTACGGCTGCACGGGCGCGTACTGCGGCACATATCCTCCACATCCGAAGAAGTAGTTCATGACGGGAGCCGAGACGAACGTATCATGGGAACCAAAGGTCTTCCCGTATCCCCCACAGGGACCTCCCTGCTGGCCATGCTTCTTGCGCTTGCGATGCTTCCTCTCGAGGTCCTCGCTGTCTATGTCTTCTGGCAGGTCTATATCAAGGTCTCTTGTCTCTCCGTCTTCTGCGCTGATGGCAACCACCGCGCAGAACAGCAGGAGTATGATGAGTGATGGCCTCTAGAAGATGAATAGATTAGCATATCTTTAATTAAATAAGGACAAGATGAAACTTCTGTGGTAAATATTAGTTCACAGCCAGCACTTATTTTATCACAACATAATATCAAAATAAAGGAAACTTACCATTTTGTTGAATTGTTATTATTTAGAGCCGGCTATCGGAGCCCGTGCTCTGCTAACAACTGACTCGGGCTCCAAACTCCGGCCAAATTGGGGGAACCCGACGTTGGAAGTGAAAGTATGTTACCGATCCACGAGCAACAATAATGATATCGCAACGATGACGAATAAGTATAGCCATTTGGAAGGTTTGTGCAAGAGCCTCGCCTAGCCGGAACCAGCTTCGGTTACCCGGCCCTACACAGTAGCACTTAAATTAGTACCTTGCATATGGTTTGAAAAAAAGTTAGTCACATTGATATGAGTGTAACGACAGCTCTACAATAAATCCTTTTTCTACAGCTGGTTCTGCCATTTAAACGGCCTGGTCCTGTGTTCAGGATACAAAGCTGAAGTGATTGCCAAACCAGCTGTTGCAACAGAGACCGCCCATGCCATGGTAAGTTGCTACACCACGCCGTGGGAAGATAACGTCACACAAACGTAGTGAATGTGAAGAAATTACATATTAAAACCCTACAGGTATCTACTTATCTAGCGATTTACTTGTTACTAGCTAGTTACGTAATACTTTACTTATAGAATTAAGATAAACTTTCATAATACATTGGAAATAGCCTGAATGACGATATTGTAGGTACCTGTTGCGACAATCAATTCAATTGAATACTTAAAAATGATCGACCCGTGAACCTGTCTTCCCTGAGACAGTGGGACTAGCCGCTCTGCAGGTTTGCACAGAACAATTTAATTAATACGTCAACCAAGACTACTGTGTTGGTTGACGTATTAAAAGCGTACCAGTAAGAGTGCAAGTCCGATGGCAGAGCACGCCAGCATTAATGAAATCATCCGTCGTGCTCTTGCCACCGCCACCGTGGCGACGATGAGAGAAGAGACCAGACGGTGGGACCATAATGCCTCGGAAGTTGGCTCGTGTGAGATGCAACATGTGTCGACACCCTTGCACCATCCCATCTTCCTAGCACGGCGGGCTGCTGCAGGTGCTGAAAACCTCAAACGGCGCAAATACAATAACTTAATTGGTAGTTAAATGTGTGAGCCGTTTGGGGTTGAAACACCATGCAACGCCATGGGGTCCAGGTCAACCTAGTATATCGGGACATCGCCAAGCGGTTGGTGGACTCTTCTCGTGACCAGAGCGCTGGCCTATTTCTTGGCCAAAGAATCAGCATTGACATCCAACGTGGTAATGCTGCCAGTCTTCCGGGCAGTTTCCTCGTTGACAGCGATGCGAACGAACTTTTCGACGCAGTTTAATTCTTTGCTGCTTTTGATACATGTACATATTTTTATAATTTCTGGTATTTTCTGGTATTTATTGTTAGTTACATATATTTTTATTAAATATTACTTATATTTTGGAAAATAAACTGTTAATTAACCTTTTTCAAATAATACATTAAAGTTCTAATCATTTTCATAACGACTGAAGAGTTCTCTCTGGAGCAAAACTTATAAAATACAAAGGTAACACAACCTTGATGTGAAATAATCATTACAAATCTATATTGCCTATCATTCCTAATTTTAAAGCCGTGCAACATTTTTGGAAAACCCGTAATTTCGTAAATAGTTAGTCAGTGGAATATGTTTCACCACTGCGGTGCGCTAAGCACGTGCGCACGCGCATATCGGAGCAACGGCGACCTTGAGCCGATCACAACAGCGCAGGCGTGTCGCACACAACAAGCGAATCTAGCGATACAGACAAAGTTCTCACCAACGCTATCCGGGGCCCACGTGTTTTTATTCAAATAAAGAATAATTTGGAAGTAGGTACTACATACAAACTGTTTTAAAGCTTCCCCAATTTCATTAGTATGTTTTTGGTTTGGTTTAAACAATTTTCAAAATAGTGAAACGGGTCTTAACACTACGCTTTGTGAATTTCTTTAGTTTATTTTAACTGAACTCTAACTCAGTCAGAAAATGACAGCCGTGTAATATTAAATAACTTGGGCATCAGTATTTTAAACATTTTTAAATATCGAAACGGTTAGTTAACACTTCCCGGGACCTGGATCCTGGCACACCAGAATGACTGGCTTTTACCTTGACCAGAGGCTAAGCATTGCCACATTACCAAGTGACAGCGGCATCGCTGAGGAGGATAAGAGAATTTTTTGATGTTTTAATTAGTTATAAGATTAGATAATTTTTTTATAGTATCATTATAAATTATAAAAAGATATTACCCTGCGCTATCATATGCTAAAATTTATATTTCTAGCTACCGGTGTGCACAATCCTAAGTGAATATTTTGCGGCATTGCATTAACTGCAATTTTGCCATCCTGTTCATGAATCATATGATTGCAGTTACAGAGAGTTAAGTACCTATTACCCGTGGGAAAACATACAGAGATGTCAGTAGCCATAACATAACCCCGCGTTACCCTGAAGAGCCTTAGCAGAGCTGTTTGTAAACCCCTGGTGTCGGCCAAAGCATTCTTGGATTTTTTTCTGTAAGTAAGTTTAGTATTCCGTACTTCATTGGCAATCAAACCAGTATAAACTGGCCTCACTTTCTATTAAAACACTGTACCTAACCAGCTACTAGTAGGCCAGCTAAGAAACGTGAAATGAAACGGGATACGGGAACTAACATAGCTGTCAATAGGGCGATGTCCTGTGCATCTCTACCTACGCCTTTGAGGAATGCCTGCCTAGATACATATGAGAACTGACAAAAGCAGATCCGCAATCGTCGTCAGCAGTCTGCACAGCTGTTACACTAAATAGATCATCATTATCTGCTTACCCTTTTCACAAAGAACTACGTTAGGCTCGACTTCCAGTCTAATCGGATGGCGGTCTCCCTATCTGACCTTCACAGTACAACCCAACATTGGGGGTTCATTGACGGCTCAGATCTCAAGTGTCTGTCTCCACAGACAATGGCCCATCTTCCATCTTGCGCTGCATGCCCTAACACCTGTGCACTTGACGATCTTATGACTGCATCAGCGAGCGGAGTTCGCATAGCTGAATTTCGGGCCAAAATATTTAATGAAAATATGCCATCGAAACGCTAGGACGCCTAAACAATTGTTTTAGTACTTTTCGACACGCGAATATATTTACCCGACTGCCAAAGCCAATTTTTTTATTTGTTAAACATAAGTGTAAATAAAAAGAGATCGCTATGTTTTGCCGTCAACGGCGTACAAATATTAAAACAAAATTAATCTACCATACATTATTTCTTAATAATACTTTATGTTTTTCACGCGTATCTTGTATGTTTATTTGTAAATTTCTTTATTACCTTCGTATCATCCAAACGGCTGGATGGATTTCGACAGTTAAGGTATCGTTATTATATTCGTGTTAGAAACTCAAGTGTCCATAAATAGGTGTTTGAAAAACAAAATGGCGGATTTTAGGCGCGTCAATAGGTTAATTAAAAAAATATAACCAAATCTATAGAGGAAGGTATCAAAATAAAGGAAATTAAAAGGGGATTCCAAAAATAATACGTAAATTAAATGTTTAAATGTAATTAGGAAAAATATAATAATAATATGCAGTCGGGACTTTGATTTTTCTAATTATGTAACTTGTTTAACTTATTTCGCGTAATTTATTTGTAAAACAGACCGCTTGTAATGTTAACAAAAGTTAAGTTAATGGAGGCTGCGCTGTACGTAGCCGAGTTCAATGAACTCGAATCAGCGGAGGGCCAAACTTGTATCCGCGGCCCTTCTAATATTAAATTTAGTATTGTTTACTTTAATTTAATATAGGAATGTCCCATTCAGACAGGAATAGTACAAGAGCCAACGACAAAAACCCATGTTGCATCGTTTTACGACCAAAAGCGTATAAAATCGTGAGACTAGAATTAGAACCTGTCTAGGAGCAGTACCGGTCAGAGAACTCATAGTTTTATGGGGGTGCATTTTTGCTGGAGCTTGGGTCGAGTGCTTGCCTAGGTTGGTCGTCGCCCATTACTCACCGAGTTTCCTCCGTGCCTCGGAAAGCAGGTTAAGCCGTTGGTCCCGGCTTAACGTGTTTTCTATATTTTCTTTTTTTTCTTTCTTAACTGTCATCTGTCAGTGGCCCAAAAAGTCTGACAACCAGTCTTACCAAGGGGCATCGGATTACCCAGTGCTAACTGGGTTGTGGAGGTCAGATAGGCAGTCGCTCCATGTAAAATACTGGTATTCAGCTGCATCCAGTTAGACTGGAAGCCGACCCCAACATAGTTGGGAAAAAGCAAGGCAGATGATGATTTCTGCTGTCATAAAACGAAAGACAAAAAAAAACAAATGTTGTAAACAAATTGGTGTCATTTTTATAAGCTTTTATTTGACTTTTTATAAAATAAATTATTCAATCCCAATTAACATTTGAGAACATAAGCATCATCCACAGGAAATATAAGATTATTTTGGCCTTTGAGCACAATCAACTGATTTAAAACCAACCGGTTCTGACCAAAAAAAAAATTGATTGGTTTCCAAAAAAAACGAAAGTTCGAATTAAATAATTGGTTATATTAACGACTTATTGTAAACAGGAAAGTAGGTACTTATTGCTAAAAAAAAACAATAATTTACACTTTGGATATCCTGGCGACTGCATATCCAAAAAAACGGATGCACAAGTTTTAAATTAAAAAAATATTTGTCATGAACACGCTAAGAAGAATACCTACCTATTCGAAGATTTAATAAATTGAAAGGTATCCTTCACTCGTTAATAATAAATTGGCAAATAACATCGCTAAGATTTGACAAACAAATTATAAGTCGACGTCCTACAAGCAAGCATACTTTTCTACAAATGAAGGACGCATCTACATTCAAGTGTTGAACCTAACATTGGCCGATCCCGACAGTATCAAGATCAATGCCGAGTGCCACAATGGCAGCCGTTTATTCAATACAGATCCACTGCACGTGGAGTGATATTCAGTTGCATCTTTTATTATATTATACTGTAGTTTGTGGTCCAGAAATATCAAGTGATACTATAAATATACCTACCTGTTTACTAGCGATCAGGACTCTTTTGTTAATGCATCACTAAGCAACGCAGGCACTCCCGCAACGACAATAGTAAGTTGATTAATTGTGTATCATACATCTACGGTACGAGCAGTAGCTCCGCACACTGAGATGTATTCTGTAGTTTGACGAATCACACGGGATGTGTACAGGAAATAAAATCACTGTTTTTTGTCCGTTAATGATTGACAATTTATTGGGCAAAACATTAAAATATATAATTCGTAAAGTAGGTGACTTGTGGCGGGTGTAATAGCCTAGTCAGCAAATGCACATAAATCGGTGAATTAGCAACTGCTTATTCAGGAAAAAACTAAAACAATTGATACCATTGTGGCGATACATACATCTAAGGCCCTAAATGGTCCACAAAAGGGAAGAATGAAAGGCGTTAGTTAATGGGGAAACGTGAATAGATAGAATAAGAAATGAGTATTGAAGAGGAAGTCTGAAAGCGGTACAGGTGACTGAAAAGTAGTGTGGTAACCACAATCAGCTGCCATGGTATGGACATGTGATGCGGAGGAATGAGGAAAACGTGGATTGCTATGACTTAAGAAAGACCATAGAAACGATGGATGGACTGTGTTAAATATAATACGGCTAGTACGTGATGACAACTAATATGGAAGAAGAAGACATGCTGCGCCAAGCACAATTAAATAGGGATATGGGCAGGAGTAGGTTCATTACATATGTCAATCCTGGATTGATTTAAATGGGGATTGCGCGTTAGACGTTGGAAGAAAACGGTCATGCCGACCCCGAGTAAGATAGGACAAGGGAAGGAAGATGATGAGTAAGACACTGATGACTCCTTTTTCATTTGATGAGAAATGGCTTAACATGTTTTCACGTAAAGCCTGTTTGTCACCATTATAAGTTTCAGATCCAGAAAATTATCATCGTCATCTGCCTGGTTGCTTATCTTCGGTTTTGTTTGTTTGCTTTTTTTTTATATGGCCACTCGCAGCTCGATTCGATAAGGTTGCAATACTGTTAACCGGACTATCCTGTGGTGACCTCAAATGAATTCAAGGCATGGCATGGCCAGTCAAGGTGCTAAGTACAACATATTCATTGAGCCAAATTTTTACCAATGTATGAAAAACAGGTTCTGACCCTTGTTCTTACATTCGCAAGTAACTCAACTGCTTTACAGTTGTATTATCTTTGAGTTCAAGGCACTGTTTGTTAGAGACATCTTTTAAATTATTAAATTATTCGACAAAATCTTACGGACGAACGCAGACATAATTACTGAGGTACTTTTACGTTTTGTTCCCACGAAGGCATTATGTATTGAGTTATCTGACATAACTTATGTAAATATAAAGATGCATTACGACTACGAACTTATAAATTCGAAGACGGATCAGTGGAATCTTTCATTAAGGAAAATACATTATCATCATTCTGCTGGCCTTATCCCAATTTATTTGGGGTCTCGCAGTATGTCTTCTTCTTCCATACTTCTGTACTACTCGTCATCTCAACAGACACCTACTTTTCTTGCCATATCATCCTTCGCACAGTCCATCCATCGTTTCTTTGGTCTTCCTCACCTTGTCCTTCCTCCATTCATACTCAAAACTTTCCTTACGACATTTTCCTCATTCTTCCGCATCACATGCCCATACCACGACAACCGATTACCACACAAATTTTTAGTCACCGGCGCCACCTTCAAACTTCCTCTTAAGTACTCTTATTTTATTATATCCAATCGATTTCCTGAGGGAAATTGTCGGTTGACAGTTAAGGTTCGGTTTCGGCCGAAATTGTGACCAAGGCCGAAGATCCAGATTCGGTTTCGGTTTCGGCTGAAAATACTGTTTCGGCCGGACACTAAAATGCATATATAATATAAACAAATAATTTTCTGATTACATAGGCAGCAATGCTATCACGATGAGTAAAGTAGACTTACTTGTTGTCATTGCTGAACGACACGGCGCTGCCGCTGATGTGGCTAATGTTCACTTTGTTGTTCTCCATCATCCGTTTTCCTGAAACAATAGAGTATTGGTTAGTATTTGGAGTACCTAGTATTAACTAATAATAATCGTGATCAATAAGCCTGATATACTGGTGGGGGAAAAAACTTTTGGAATTCGGTAACTCGTTTTTTTTTTCATTGATTTTTTGCCACCGTTTTCAGAAAGTAAAGATTTTTTTTCACCTAAACCAAAACATTTTTTTTTTGTGTTTTTATTTGTGATATTATGATATACCTACACAATGTTTTGCCATACTTACATAAATACATTGTAACTAGAAGTTACTTTGAGATTATCATATTATAAACATAGAAAAAGAAAATGAAACACCTATTTAAGAAGCTTATTCATAAAGTACTCAAGCCAAGTGAACAAGAGCGCCAGCGTCCTCTACGAAATCAAAAAATATTCTCATAAATCGGTCCGAGTAATCACGGACACAGCGGTGCACGTACATGAAAAAAAAGTATACTGGCCGAATACTAAATCTCCTCCTTCTTTTGAAGTTAGTTAAAAATGCTGTGATATGCGGACTGTTGTGTTGGGCCGTGACAGGCGAGCAGGACGAATCTTAATGGGTTCCGTTTTTTGTCTTTTGGTTACGGAACCCTAACAATATTGTCACTTGCCACTTAAAAGTAGGAGTAATTGACTTAAGGGCTCAAATCCTAAAAACAGCGTATGTTCAAAGAAATTTGTTGATGAATCCCTTCGTGCGTTTTCCGTGTAAAAAAGTATGTTATAGTTAAGTTCATCACAAATAAATTGTATTGTTTAAAATTTTAATAAACCTTCTCAATTTTTTTTGGTTAATCGTAGAAAATAGGTCCTTTTTCAACCTTAATTGTAAATTATCTCTGTAACAGCTGAATACATCGGCATGAATTTTGTAACAACAAATACGTAATGATATACTTAACAATCTGTATTGTTTATTTTCTGTTATTTCTTTTAATATTTTTAAATAATAAATAAAAACCGAAATATTGCGAAATGTGCGGGGCAAGTCAACAAAAACCAGTACAGGGATCAAATCATCAAGGTCATCGAGCAATGTAATGCCCTTAATGCATGGCTAAATGAAGTTTGAAGAAAGGCATCGGAAAATGAAGTACCTATTGTTGTTGTATCGAGCCGCCTCGTCATTGTTTGTCAGTGTATCAGAACGAAGATCTACAAAACATATGTTGATATAATTTTGACATATATTTCGTTTATCTTCATGTTATGACGACACTTATCTTAAGTGATCTTATTACACGTGAAGTTTATTTTGACGGCCATTTACATACATACGTGATGCCTAAAGATTTTCCTTAAAGATATTTTCCATTCGGTAGTAAGGAAAATACCTCGTGGGAAAAGTACCTAAGTGCGTAAGTGTGATTCGTTCTCAAGAACAATTTTTTTAGTTTTATTTTATTCCGTTATTATTCAATTATTAGTCAAAATATATACGTACCTACTTCCTAAGTGTATCTTGGACATATTACTGACATCGGTGAAGGAAAACATCATGAGAGAACCTTGACTAATTTATAATTAACATAAGTATGAAATCGCCAATCTGCCTAGAGCAAGCGTGAGCGTGCGTGTGATCAATGCTCGTGCTTTCTCTGTATGAGAATGGGTTTTTGGCCAGCACTGGGACAAAATTCGCGACGCTACGCCACCTACGCGATCATCATCATCATCATCTGCCTAGCCTTTTCCCAACTATGTTAGGGTCGGCTTCCAATCGAACCGAATGCAGCTGAATACTAGTATTTTACAAGGAGCGACTGCCTATCTGACCTCCACAACCCATTTAGTATTTACCCCATCCTACCCTTGATACCCCTTGGTAAGACTGGTTGTCAGACTGTTTGGGCCACTGACTACCTGTTACGACTGTCAAAAATCTACAAATGACAGCCGGGACCAACGGGTTAACGTGATTTCCGAGGCACGTAGGAAACTCGGTATGTAATGGGTGGTCAGGTCACCAAGGCTCGGATACCGGTTAAATTTTCAAACCGTTATTACGTACTTTGACGCAAAACCTTTATATTCGATTTCGTTCGCATAAACCGTTATTATTAAACCGGTATTTGGAAGAGTATTAACGTAAAGGTTTTTTCGGTTTAAACAGTTTAGAGCAATAAAAACCGTTTAATACGGACGCACGATAATCCAACGTCACGCGCTGTTTTGTTTTTATTCCGTAGTAAGAAATTTTTAGTTTCGGTCGGACGTTTATTTATGTCATTGCATCAATAAGCTCCGCTGCAAAATCAAAAAAAATGGGTAAGTATCTAATATTTTTTTTGGTGAAATTAAGTTGATAATGACGATAAATAATCGGTAAACATAACACATATTACTTTTCACAGATCCTATGGACCAGTTAGATAATCAGTCATTTTTTAATGAAAAATAAAACTCTAAATATCTCGGAAAACACCTAAACACTTCAATTCTGTATTAGACATTAAGGCCCGCTTGCACCGCGAATCGCTAAACGCGTTTAACGCTAAATATATTTAAAACAGCATTCTGTCTCTGTCATCTTTAAACGATTGATAGAAACAGAACGATGTTTTAAATGCATTCTACGTTAAACGCGTTTAGGGATTCGTAGTGCAAGCGGGCCTTAAACTCTCAAAATTAAAGGATAAATAGGCCACAAAATGCTCGATCTAAGGCCCAGTTTCACTGTTGGTCTTAACGACCAGTGAAACTGGGTCTTAGATCGGACGTTTTGTGTGTCTATGTGATAAAAACTATTTGAATGTTTATTTAAATGAATGTTATATTATTTTGTAACAGGTGAACCACGAAAAAGAAGAAAGGAATATTCTGATGATGAAGATCAATCCCAATCATTGCTAGCACCTAAAAACCGTACCATCAACTCAATAAAATAAAGACCCAAATTTTGAAAGAGGATTCAGAAAATAGTTCTGATAGTAACGAAAACAAATCAGGCGAAGATATCAGTGCTAAACCAGGAGAAGAAACTACTTCGAATGTCAAAAATGTGTTTTATGTATATTTGATAAGGACCTTGATAAAAGAAACTATTATTTTAGAAATTTGCTAATAGGTGAAGTACATTTTTTGCCGCCATGTATGCGCTTGAAGCATATATCACTATTTTAAAGTATATAGATGCTTTAAAACATCAACACCGAGAGAAATCAAACAAAATAAATATTTAATTTGTATAATGTGCCTGGAGGAACATGCGAAATATCAATGTAATCATTCCTACTGAAATGTTACCAATAAAAATAAATAAAGGAAAATAAGAGCGAAGTTTTATTTTAAATTCAGGAATCTAGTAATCAGCTTAATGTGTGGACACCATTTTGCATGTTGTACTTAGTACCTATTTAGATGGATGTTCAGGTACAAATGTAGATATACATTTTTTTACGGTTAATTTGACATTTTTATAAATATTTGGAAAAAGAAAAATTAAATGCTTTTTCAATAAATCAGTTATTTAATCAGTCTCCTCGTTATATTAATATAGGTACAATTTTAGGTGGCTTAATTAAAAATAGCACTTTGAAGTTTTATTGTTTTCATTGTAGTCAAAGTATGTGTAGATTAAATTCTTTCGTTTTCTACCCATGTTAAACACAATTATAATAAAATTAACTGGTGATTAAATCCACTGCGAAGTCACGAATCGAATGAAAAGAAATAGCGTAAGTACTAAGTTCGTCTAGTACCGCGCCGCTTTGCGCGGCATCCTAACAAGTAGTCACAAGTTGCAAAGCGTTTGCCGATATGCCGCTCGTCGAATAAACCGGTTAATTTAGGTTAAAATAAAGTTCTTAAAACGTTCACGTTCTTAAGAAAAGTTCGGAGGAAAACCGAAATAAACCAGTATTAACCGATATATTTTAAACCGGTTCCGAGCCTTGCAGGTCACCCATCCACAGACCAACCTAGGCAAGCACGGCTTAACCTAGTAAAGATCGACCCGAGCGGCTGTTATTATTTAGCTACGAGCTCCTTGATAAGTCTGCAACTGCTGAAAAATAATATAAATATTATGATAATAATATCATAATCTCGGCTGGTGAAAAAGGTACAGCAGCCAAGGATACTGAGTACGTCCAGAACTTATCAACAATTATGAGCAAGTTTGTATGTAACTAGATTTTATGTGTGTTTTGCTATTAACATGTTTTATTGATCCAACTAGTTCGCAACTAGGAACAACTATGTATTCTTAAATACACGGACTATTTTCGATGTTCTATTTACTTATATGGACAGACTTTAAACTGGTGCTAAATCTTTAATGGATCATTTTGTGATTTTAAATACGACATCTGTGAGTATTTTTATTAGTTTCAATTTTTTTTGAATATTAAGTATATTATTACTTAGACAGGAAACGGGATATTTACCATGTTTACTGTTTTTGTCGAGTTCCCGATATTTCGGCGCTGTTGCAAGCACCACGCGCGGCGCTGTCGGGAACTCGACAAAAACAGTAAACATGGTAAATATCCCGTTTCCTGTCTAAGTAATAATGTTAGTGACCATGATAGTTTAAAATCTTATATTAAGTATATTGGTACACAATGACATTATTTACTTTTCCAAGTACTTATTACATAATTATGAATTATTTCGATTTAGTTAACATTATTTACTTTTTCAAGTATTATTATTTTGTATTTTTTTCTTTTGACATTATGTTTTTACTTTTTCGTGTCGTTTTTTATTTTTGTTAATTATTGTGAATATGAGGATCATGTGGGTCATATTTAATAACGAGTTAGTTTCACGATTGTCTGGCAGTTCGAGTACTTCATGCCCAAATATCCTTTCTTTGGTATTTTTCGTCGTGTATGTCGTTGAACTCCTTGGGTTATGAGTCGAGCTGATCACTGACAAATGCTTGCACTGACTGGACAGGTCCACTTAAATCTGTGTGGTTATTTCTTCTAAAGTCCATCTCAGACATTAATCTGCATTGTCCTCATATGACTTTAGCAATGTCTGGACTTTAAAAGAGACGGTGACCTCTGAGTTTGTTTCGGATGTTTCTTCTCAGAGTAGTCAAGTACAAAACACCGGCCTCATATAGTTTTGAAACATAACATAATGTGACGTGTAAAAGGGTTTTGTAAAAACCAATTTACAGAATTAAATATGATTTATGATGATGACTGGCGATAATAAAACACACATTATGTATGCCACCATAGTTGTTTGTAACATATACATCTATCATACGTTTTTCATGTCTTGGACTCTTGATCTAAGCGCTTCAGTTTGGCCAAGTGCATAGGTATATTAGGTACTTGGCTAAACTGTACCGGCACGCCATGTTTTTTTACTGATATTAGCAACAGTCAAGACGGAAACATTGTCAATTAATTAGATGTAAAATTACCTAGAATAGTCAACTTAGGTTTTTAAATTAAAAACTTCAGAATGAGCCTTCTTAACATGATTTCTAGTAAAAAATCCAATAAGCAGAATCCATTATGTTCATACGCAAGATAGCTTGGCACTGTGCTGGCCTACGCCGTACCGTAGCGTGTCTACGCCGTACCAACGCGCGTCTACGCCGTGCCTACGCCGTGCTTACACGTGTCTACGCCGCGCCTACGCATGCTACGCCGTTTCTAAACGTCTAGTAACAACTGTTAATGTTGCTGTTAGATCAGCATAATGTGAGCCGAGTGCTCAAATATTTACATATGTGAGCTCATAATATTGTTTATTTTGACTGTTGGCGTGTCAAAACGTGGACTAGTCTGACGGAGGCCTTTTCAAGTGTTTAGTGAAAACCACGTTTATTTGTTATCGTTCAGCGAACTGAAGTAGGATGCACAAGTAGCGATTCATTAATGCTTATGTAGGTAGATAACATCATCGATCTGGGAATCAACTTTTTTTATAGCCCTTTCGGTCCCACTGCTGGGCAAAGGCCGCTACCAAGTTCTTCTAAGAGCTCTTGTAACCACTTCACACATACTGAGAACCTGCCGTCGCGGTAGTCGTCCGGGTGGTTTCGCTACTTCTTTGCGGCGCCGTCCGTCTTCGGGCCCTCATCGTCCAATCCCATTAAAACCTGGAGGCCTTCTAGCCAACGTCCGTTCGATTACCCGATAACATAAATTGTAAGAAAACCCTTTAAATAGTTTCGTAATGATTCTGTGGGATTGCTCGCGTATAATACATCTGCCGCAGTATCAGTGCAGTACATTGTAGTAGCAAGCTGGTTTCAGGTGTAGTCACTACGCCTTGTTTTGTCTATCGTTGTTGTTCAGCCGACTTCCCCGAAATAGGCAGGTTAAGTTTATCGGGTTAATGTGTGCTGATCATTACCAGTTTTTTTTTTAATAATATTCCATCCATGCACATTTCTTCCTGATGAACAACATACCTGTGATAAACTAATAAACGTAGCGTGACGTTTTACGGTTCCATGTCGACTAGTCCTCACTTATCCCGGGCGGCGAGTGCACGTACCCTTAAAGTAGTTCATCTACTTACTGATAATTTGGTGGTTTTATTCTAAACCCTAACTAGTGTTTCTAGTGAACACCACAATGGCGACGAGTCAAAGCGCAGTAAGTGAAATTATGTAGTTGCTTACGGAAATTGGTCAGCAACAAAATTATGAATAAATTACAAAAACAAAAAAACAAAAAGTTCTGAATAATAGTGACTGTTATCTCAGTGAAAATAGTAACAAGCCTCATCATAACATCACGCCTGTTACTCCGACGGTGATCTAAGTGAAATTGAGTGTCAAACATCATCATAAAATCACGCCTGTAATCACCATAGGATTAGGCATAGTGTAGGGTACCTGTGGTGTTCACTAGAAACACTAGTTAGGCTTTAGAATAAAACCACCAAATTATCAGTAAGTAGATGAACTACTTTAAGGGTACGTGCACTCGCCACTCGGGATAAGTGAGGACTAGTCTACACGTAACCGTAAAGCGTCACGCTACTTTTATTAGTATATCACATCTCTTCCTTTTTATATGAAAATATTTATTTCAATTAGACCATTAGAGGTCACTTTAGGAAATGAGTTCATTTCATTTTCCCATTCGCTAAGGAGTTTGTATGGAGAAGAATGGGAAAGAAACTCCATACTTACTCTTTTAAATGTTTTACAAAAATGTGTAGGTTATATTAATTGGTGTAATAGTTATAATATTAAGTTTACATATCTGGAATCCGGACGTGAAGAATAGCACCATCCCATATCTTCCCGTGGGTGTCGTAAGAGGCGACTAAGGGACTTACCAGAGAATGGGCAGCAGCGTTCTCTGTGTTTTATAACAACCATACTGCGATCGCCAACCCGCCTGCCAAGCGTGGCGATTATGGCAAAACCCCCCTTTTGGGGGAGGCCTATGTCCAGCAGTGGACGTCTTTCGGCTGAAATGATGATGATGATGATGATATCTGGAATACAATTACTTTTATAGGTTACCATATAATATCAATTATGCTAACATAGGTACACTATATAAAAATTTAAACAATTTCAGATAAATTAATAATGTTCATAGACATAAGCCAGGTGCAAATATTGTAGGCATATACATTGTTTCTTTATGTTTTTAATAAAATTAGTTTTAAGTACTATAGTTACAATATTTAGCATCATTTAGAATTCAGTCATTCATTCATTTAAAGTACAATGACAATATTTCTATTTAGAATTTAATTACATTTTAGGTACTTTCAGTACCTGCACTATTTAGCATTAAACTTACTTTATTGCATTATGCTTAACTTTAAAATACGGTAAGTATCTTACGTTTTGTGATCGATAAGTTTCAATTGACCAGTTTTAATTACTCTTATTTATACCTTCTTTAGGTGTTTCATGATCTTCGTCATGTGTCGGTAGTCTTGACCAGTTTCGGCATACCTTATGTTTCAGTACGCTGCAGTGTGGATTAAATTACGGAGGTATATTATTTTCGTTCATCATGTTCTTTGTTGTGGTTGTTAATGGTTGTTTTTGGTCTGACAGTAATGTTTTTTCAACGTCTACCAGACACTTGTTTCCGAAGGACAGGATAATATTTGTTGTTATACTGACTTAGTACAGTCCTTTAACTAACAGAATATGTTTACTTGGCTTTAATATTTTGGGTCATAGTAGCCAAAAGTATGAATTTAATTCGGGAGGAATAAATCGTTGCCCGAGCAACAATTTTCAGTACAAACTACTGTTCTCTCATAGTACGTTTACTTCTGATTGGGCATCACTTTTAAAATGACAATGATCTTTATTCCCATTGGAGTAAGGTTGCTGTTCGATTGCAGCCACTGACAAGTCTGTCCATTAACAGTGATCTTTATTCTGATTGTGTTATGGTTGTTTTTGGATTGTTGTCAGACGTAAACCAACATAGTGTACTTGAACATTTCAATAAATATTATTGGCCACTTGTTTATCTGTGGTCTATTTTACTTTTGATAAACAGTGTGCTCGTGTAGCCAACTTAATCAGATAGTTTTATAATATTTAAACAGTACTTTTCTTTCATTTTTTTTTTTGATTTTTTTTTTTTTTTTGTTTGTTCTTTTTGTCAAAATGCAAAACTAGCTGTAAATTTTGACTCTATTAGTTGTAGTAAACTTTGAACTTCTCGAGTGGTCTAAATGTTTCGATCGCTTTGAATGTATTTCTCAAGTGGTTTAATGTCTGATAACAAAATCTCAGAAACTGAACGGTTTTAGAATTTATTTAACAAACTGTTTTTTGTGTAGTAAATCATTTTTCTACACTCTTAATACTTTAATGTCGTCTATACAGATGACAACTTGTTCGCATAAACCGTTAAAGCTCTTGCTTGTAACTAACGTTGAGATTTTATATTATTTTCAACATGATAAAATGCGTTGCACAATAACCAATTTTGAAATATTGCTCTATAGTGGGCAAGTGATGTTTTTTTTTATAATAATAGCTCCGTTCGCAGAACGCATATACAAGCAAATATGTTTCTCATCATTAGGCTTTAAATTCGGTACTATCAGATAAACCCAAGACTATGGTTTACTTCCAGGTTTAATGATGTCATTTTACCAGTTCGTCTTATTTATTATTTTTCTTTGCTCCAAATGAATTGGAACTCATCTATAAAGCTGACAACTAGAGAAATTGTTTCATAAATAGTGATTTTTAATTTTACATCTTTGAACTTTGTTATTGACTTAACACCTTTTTACTCGAGAATGAAATCAAATGAACCATTTAGCGACCCATCAATGTTCTACTTGGAGTCGTTTGTTGATTGTAGACTTTAAGTTTTGCTTCGTGATCAAAATTCAAGACTTGATTTTTTGTCTTTTATCATTTAATCCACAGTTAGATTCAATGATCGTTTTCATGTTAACACCGAGAATCAAAATAACCTTTCTTAATTAAGTCGAGTTAAACACTATTTTAGTAAAATAATTTCAAGGTTGTCTCGACAAATTCTTATTATTTTTACCAAAACATATGTACAATCAAATTTTTAGAATCATTAGCCTTAACAGATTTCACGATACTTGTTCAGTTTTACCAATAGGTGAGGTGATAATTATATTACCTTCATTCCTTCGAAATTATCGAACTGGAATTTACGAGAAAATGTTCTCGTAGGTAGATTCGTTTTAGATATTTTTTTTTTTCAATAGGAACATTTACCAGAAACGTTCTCGTAGGCACATTAGATTTTTGATCGAAATTTATTTCAATAGGCACGTGTTATTTATTTATTTAACACATCCAGCACAAAGTACAGAGGCGGACTTAATGCCATAGGCATTTTCTACCATTATTTTATTTTATTTGGTTTTTACGATAGAAAGTAATATTTATTTCAATTATTTCGAGGTTGTCGAAGGGGCACTTGGGTTAAAACTGGAATTTACGAGAAAATGTTCTCGTAGGCACATTGATTTTATCGAAGATTTCTTTCGATACATCAGGTTTTGATCGAAAATAAATTCCGATTAAAACTGGTATTTACGAGAAATTCATCTCGTAGGTACATTTTTTTAATATTTTTTTTATTGAATTTGTCAGAATTTGTCTTTCGATAATGTTGTTTGCAAACGGATTTGGTCAACAATATGTAGGTACTAGGTATTTCATCTTTTTTTTTTCTTTTTGTACCTCCATTTTTGATGATTTTAAACCATTTAATTAAAGTCAGAGAAATACAGAGACTTATCAAAATTTCGTAACTTAATTTCAACATTCGGTTCTGTTTACGAGTGACATTTAGTGACGTATACTCAGTTCATCGATCCATGCTGCACATCCCTCAGCTTATCGCAGACGCAGATCGCACATAGGATATTATATAAGTAACAATATACCTAATAACAATTGTTGATCAAAATATAACACAATTGAGGAAATAAACAGTATTCATTAAATACTGTATTATTTTGTATTATACATAATTATTTTGTATTGCAAGTAAGTAATAATGTATTTTAGAAAAGTAACATTTATACAAGAAAACATTTCACATAGGGTGACAACATGGGCGGTCTTATCGCTAAAAGCGATCTTTTCGAGACCTAGGTAATTTTTAGTTAAATATTTACAAAGTAAACATAATTACGGAAACAAATCATCATTAATACTGAATTTCGCTATAGTAATTGGTTCGCCCCTACTTGGGACTTAAACATAACGAGCGAAATGTTGGAGTACCTAATAGGTACCTACACTATGCCTAATCCTATGGTGATTACAGGCATAATTTTATGATGATGTTTGACACCCAATTTCACTTAGATCACCGTCGGGATTACAGGCGTGATGTTATGATGAGGCTTGTACTAATTTTCACTGAGATCACAGTCACTTTTTTCAGTTTTGTCTTATTCAGAATTTTGTTGCTGACCAATTTCCGTAAGCAAGTACATAATTTCACTTACTGCGCTTTTACTCGTCGCCAATGTGGTGTTCACTAGAAACACTAGTTAGGATTTGGAATAAAACCACCAAATTATCAGTAAGTAGATGAACTACTTTAAGGGTACGTGCACTCGCCACTCGGGATAAGTGAGGACTAGTCTACACGTAACCGTAAAGCGTCACGCTACGTTTATTAGTATATCACAGTACCTATTAGGTACTCCAACATTTCGCTCGTTATGTTTAAGTCCCAAGTACTTCAATTACTATAGCGAAATTCAGTATTAATGATGATTTGTTTCCGTAATTATGTTTACTTTGTAAATATTTAACTAAAAAATTACCTAGGTCTCGAAAAGATAGCTTTTAGCGATAAGACCGCTCATGTTGTCACCCTATGTGAAATGTTTTCTTGTATGAATGTTACTTGTATGGTGTACATAATTAAAAATATTCTATTCTATTCTAGGATACATGAAACTATTCTAAAATATATTCTTATGTACTTATAATACAAAATATGTATAATACAAAATAATACAGTATTTAATGATTACTGTTTATTTCCTCATCAATATTGTGTTATATTTCGATCAACAATTGTTATTACGTATATTGCTGCTTATATATAATATCCTATGCGCGATCTGCGTCTGCGATAAGCTGAGGGATGTGCAGCATGGATCGATGAATTAAGTAATTACGTCACTAAATGTCACTCGTAAACAGAACCGAATGTTGGAATGAAGTTACGACATTTTGTTAAGTCTCTGTATTTCTCTGACTTTAATTAAATGGCTAAAATCATCAAAAATGGAGGTACAAAAAAAAGTGATGAAATACCTAGTACCTACATATTGTTGACCAAATCCGTTTGCAAACAACATTATCGAAAGACAAATTCTGACAAATTCGATAAAAAATAATTTAAAAAAAATGCCTACGAGATCAATTTCTCGTAAATACCAGTTTTAATCGGAATTTATTTTCGATCAAAACCTGAAGAACAAATCTTCGATGAAATCAATGTGCCTACGAGAACATTTTCTCGTAAATTCCAGTTTTAACTAAGTGCCCCTTCGACAACCTCAAAGTAATGGAGATAAATATTACTTTATCTATCGTTAAAACTGCAAATAAAATATAATAATGGTAGAAATGCTTATAATGGTAGGAATGCTTATAATGGTTGAAAATGCCTATGGCATTAAGTCCGCCTCTATACTTTGTGCTTGATGTGTTAAATAAATAAATAACACGTGCCTATTGAAATAAATTTCGATCAAAAAACTAACGTGCCAACGAGAACGTTTCTCGTAAATATTCCTATTGAAAAAATTTAATCAAAATCGAATGTACCTACGAGAACATCTTCTCGTAAATTCCAGTTCGATCATTTCGAAGGAATGAAGGTAATATAATTATCACCTCACCTATTGGTAAAACTGAACAAGTATCGTGAAATCTGTTAAGGCTAATGATTCTAAAAATTTGATTGTACATATGTTTTGGTAAAAATAATAAGAATTTGTCGAGACAACCTTGAAATTATTTTACTAAAATAGTGTTTACCTCGACTTAATTAAGAAAGGTTATTTTGATTCTCGGTGTTAATCATTAAAACGATCATTGAATCTAACTGTAGATTAAATGATAAAAGACAAAAAATCAAGTCTTGAATTTTGATCACGAAGCAAAACTTAAAGTCTACAACCAACAAACGACTCCAAGTAGAACATTGATGGGTCGCTAAATCATTCATTATATTTCATTCTCGAGTAGGGTGTTAAGTCAATAACAAAGTTCAAAGATGTTAAATTAAAAATCACTATTTATGAAACAATTTCTCCTGTTGTCAGCTTTATAGATGAGTTCCAATTCATTTGGAGCAACGAAAAATAATAAATAAGACGAACTGGTGAAATGGACATTATTAAACCTGGAAGTAAACCATAGTCTTGGGTTTATCTGATAGTACCGAATTTAAAGCCTAATGATGATAAACATATTTGCTTGTATATGCCTGCTGCGAACGGAGCTATTATTATAAAAAAAACATCACTTGCCCACTATAGAGCAATATTTTAAAATTGGTTACTGTGCAACGCATTTTATCACGTTGAAAATAATATAAAATCTCAACGTTAGTTACAAGTAAGAGCTTTACCGCTTTATGCGAACAAGTTGTCGTCTGACATTAAAGTATTATGTTATGAGTGTAGAAAAATGATTTACTACACAAAAACAGATTTTGTTAAATAAATTCTAAAACCGTTTAGTTTCTGAGATTTTGTTATTATTATAAATAGACATTAAACCACTTGAGAAGTACATTCAAAGCGATCGAAACATTTAGACCACTCGAGAAGTGCAAAATTTACTACACCTAATAGAGCCAAAATTTACAGCTAGTTTTGCATTTTGGCAAAAAGAACAAACAAAAACAAAAAAATAAACAAATGTCTATAAGATTTACTTGACAATATGTGGGGGAAAAGAAAAGTACTGTTTTAAATACTATAAAACTATCTGATTAAGTTGGCACACGAGCATACTGTTTATTCAAAGTGCAATAAAAGTGAACAGATAGAATAAAAAGTAAAATTGAAAACAGATAAACAAGTGGCCAGTAATATTTATTGAAATGTTCAAGCACACAATGTCGGTTACTGACAACAATCCAAAAACAACCATAACGCAATCAGAATAAAGATCATTATTATTGGACAGACTTGTCAATGGCTGCAATCGTACCTTACTCCAAAAGGAATAAAGATCATTGTCATTTTAAAAGTGATGCCCAATCAGAAGTAAACGTACTATGAGAGAACAGTAGTTTGTACTGAACATTGTTGCTCGGGCAACGATTTATTAAATTCAAACTTTTGGCTACTATGACCCAAAATATCAAAGCCAAGTAAACATGTTCTGTTAGTTAAAGGACTGTAGTAATTCAGTATAACAACAAATATCATCCTGCCCTTCGGAAACTAGACAAAGAGTACTTACTCAACAAAGAGCTAAAATACAAGATCGTCTACTAGACAAAGAGTACTTACTCACCAAAGAGCTAAGATACAAGATCGTCTACTAGACAAAGAGTACTTACTCAACAAAGAGCTAAGATACAAGGTCGTCTACTAGACAAAGAGTACTTACTCAACAAAGAGCTTAGATACAAGGTCGTCTACTAGACAAAGAGTACTTACTCACCAAAGAGGTAAGATACAAAGTCCTCTACTAGACAAAGAGTACTTACCAAAGAGCTAAGATGGTGAGACACAACAGGGATATCCTTAAACAATTGAAAATTAATCAATGCTAAAATCAGCCTGAAAGGGTGATTTGTTATAGTACTTAATGATGTTAATGATGTTATGTTAATGATGTATATTAATGACACCACAACTACACAGAAAAAAAATAACCATCAGAGCTGCTGTTTTATGCAAGACCGTTCAGATTCCAAGTGGATATAAATAACCATAAACAGATCTCGAAGTTGATACAACCATTCAAAAGTTGGACAGATTTATTAAACGGAGATAGCAGAATAGTCACACATTGAGAATTGGGATTGGAGAAAACTATGATGAACGAAAATAATATACCTACGTAATTTAATCCACACCGCAGCGTACTGAAACATAAGGTATGCCGAAGCTGGTCAAGACTTGTCGGTAGTCTTGATGAAGATCGTGGAACACCTAAAGAAGGTATAAATAAGAGTAATTAAAACTGGTCAATTGAAACTTATCGATCACAAAACGTAGGATAAAGTTACGTACCGTATTTTAAAGTTAAGCATAATGCAATAAAGTAAGTTTAATGCTAAATAGTGCAGGTACTGAAAGTACCTGAAATGTATTTAAATTCTAAATGGAAATATTGTCATTGTACTTTAAATGAATGAATGACTGAATTCTAAATGATGCTAAATATTGTAACTATTGTACTTAAAACAAATTTTATTAAAAAAATAAAGAAACAATGTATCTGCCTACAATATTTGCACCTGGCTTATGTCTATTAACATTATTAATTTATCTGAACTTGTTTAAATTTAGTGTACCTATGTTAGCTTAATAGATATTATATGGTAACATATAAAAGTAATTGTATTCCAGATATGTAAACTTAATATTATAACTATTACACCAATTAATATAACCTACACATTTTTGTAAAACATTTTAAAAGAGTAAGAGTATGGAGTTTCTTCCCCATTCTTCTCCATACAAACTACCTTAGCGAATGGGAAAATTAAATGAACTCATTTCCTAAAGTGACCTCTAATGGTCTAATTAAAATAAACGTTTTCATATAAAAAGGAAGAGATGTGATATACTAATAAACGTAGCGTGACGTTTTACGGTTCCATGTCGACTAGTCCTCAGTTATCCCGGGCGGCGAGTGCACGTACCCTTAAAGTAGTTCATCTACTTACTGATAATTTGGTGGTTTTATTGTAAACCCTAACTAGTGTTTCTAGTGAACACCACAACACCCACTACGCAATTACGCACCTCTTGCTAATAACCCATATTAAAGAACATGACTACGATATATGTAAAATAATAATACCAGATACCAGCCTATTACTGTCCCACTGCTGGGCAAAGCCAGAAGGCATGACAATATTGTTTGAAATCTCATGATGACCCATTTATTCGAGTAGCGACACGATAAAGTTATCAATTTGATTGGAAACGGATCAACTGATCACTGTCGAGTTGATCCTTATAAGGCACGCTTATCAGCTGATGCTTCTACACGCGCTATGCTGCTTTATTGTACCAATAATAAAAGGTAACGTTAGTTTGTTTGTTGAAGACCATGCGACAGCTTTTGCTGCATTTGTTTCTCCTCATATCTTATCTGGATTTGTTTAAAGGTATTTGAAATCAGGCCGGCAAGCTGAAATGGTAGTGCGGCGACTAAAGACAAAAGCATAAGCAAACGAACCCTAGAGTGAAGACCGCGTAATAGCAACCAAGTGGGGTGGACCGAGGGTTTTTAAAATGGTGGCTGTAACAGACTGGATGCAAAGGACAGAGTAATAGTTTATAGCGATGCTTGTAAAGGATGTTCGTCCAGTAGTGAAATGCGATTCGCTGGTTTAATTGTATGATCTTCTTTTGCTGTTATGAAAGAAAAAAAACGATATGCATTAACCTAATCTCTCCTACTCATCACCTTTAATCCCAGAAGTGAGGTAGTAAATTACAACCTCACCTCTGGGATTAATTCCCATGTAATAGGGGGCGAGCCTATTGCCATCAACCGGCTACAAATTCGGACTCCGTGACTTCGACTGAAAAATTCCTGAAGGAAAAACCCAACATCACTTCGCCCGACACGGGAATAGAACCCAGGACCTCATGCCCAACAGCCGCGGTTGCGACCGCTAGACCAACGACTCACTTACCCAAATGTCATAAACAAGCAGCTGTGAGCCGAACCGCGTGTCACAGCTATCCGCACACGATAACAGTGTGTGATTTATTTTCATTTCCTACTCGTACTAGTAGCAGAATATGTAGTATTTGGTTTTCCTTGAGTTTCACGCGTGTAAGTTTTTACGTCATTCACAAATACGTATCAGATATTTTCTTACTAGCCAGTTAGATATTTTTCCGACGAAAAGTGCGACGGTGTTGCCTTATATCAAAATCTTGGAAAAAAAGAGAATAATGTAACATCTCAACTCCTAAAAACTTACTACATACTGCATAAATGCAGTTAAAATTTTCCGCATAATCTGATTGATGGAAATAAATTGTAATGTATTATTATTTTGTTTTCAACGAGAATCGAATACTGAATAACACTCCATAAATATTTTACAAGTCATACGTATGTACGTACCCATATCTCAATTGTTTCGCAGTCTGCAGTCCATTGTCAATATTATACTGGTTCTTTTCAAATGTTAATAATTATTCAGTACTAGATTTTTCCCGGGGCTTTACTCGCATTAATTTAGAATTTGACAATTAAACTCATATCACACTACTAAAGTTTCTATAATAATATAACTTAATCATGATTCGAAAGACACATGGCGCCATCTATTATCATGAGAACGTTGTTGTTGTTTACTCGGCAACAGTGCTTTTTTTTTCGGGATTAAAGGTACCCGTAATGTCCGTTTCTGTCCACCTGACAACGTATATGCAAAACTTCAGGATGATTGGTTCAGTGGTTTAGGCGTGAAAAAAGGTAACAAACAAACTTACTCTCGCATTTATAATATTAAGTTAGGAATTCGTCTCGTGTACATAACAAAATATCCCTTACACTATGTACAAAGACTTACACTAGTATGTTTTTCAGAACATTCGCACTTTTAATTTTTCAATTATTTTAATCTTTTAAGCTAGCCGGCGCGGTGAGATAAAAAATTGCCTTGTCTGTTAATTGAAGCCTGTCATGCTAATGTTAACAAGTAAGGATTTGTTATGGAAACTACAACAGTTTTCATATTCCTTGAAATTGAAATTTTCCGGTAAGTAGCACAGTCAATATTTTTCTCCGTATATAATGATGAATAATTAATAAAAAAAAAAACATGATGTATTTTTAAACCTACGTTGTTACATACAATTAGGACAAGACTGTGAAGTCGTAGAAAAACCGATATACCGGCAAATATTTACCGAAACAAATCAGTTATGATGAATTTATAAAATACACAATATCCATGTTTAAAAGCATTCATCATATTGCTTACACCATATTTCATTGTGAGATGTCAAATAGAGAATTATGCGACACGTGAATGTGGTCTAAATAAGAGGGCAAATGATAAAGCACTAGCGTGCACGGACAGATAAACAAAAGGAAATTAAGATGTACGTAACAACATTGTGATGTCAGCGTGCGCACGCGCAGATTTATAACTCTATTATTACTTCATGTGGTATAAACACAGGTATTTTGTGACAACTAGATTGCTTCTGTGGTTTTGAAATCGTTTGGGGTTCAAGTGCTCATCTCATTTTTAAAGGAAATTTCAAAGCGGTGGTTAATACTTCCCCTGATCCAAGGACTGCTCTTTTATTTGATAGTTTTTTATTATTGAAAGAAATAATTTTATTTTTTGTTTCTATTTAAATAAATTGTTGTTAATAAGTTTGTGGAGGTCGTGGCTACATAATAACCGCGACTCGGGTCGATCTAAAGGTTAAGCCGCGCTTGCCTAGGTTGGTCCGTGGATGGGTGACCGCCCATTACATACCGAGATTCCTCCGTGCCTCAGAAAGCACGTTAAGCCGTTGGTCCCGGCTGTCATTTGTCGATCTTTGACAGTCGTTACAGGTAGTCAGTGGCCCGAAAGTCTGACAACCAGTCTTACCAAGGGGTATCGTAGCCCCCAGTACTAACTGGGTTATGGAGGTCAGATAGGCAGTCGCTCCATGTAAGATACTGGTAATCAGCTGCATCAGGTTAGACTGGAAGCCGACCCAAACATAGTTGAGAAATGGCTGGGCAGATGATAATGTTATTAATAAGTTAGACTGCGATATGCCGCTGCGGAGAAAAGACCTGCTAGAGTCTCATTCCTTCCAGTTGTTTCGAACCAGAGTTTGGAATATAATATCTGTATAACCTTTTCCCAACTATGCTGGGGTCGGCTTCCAGTCTAACCGGTACAGCTGAATACCAGTATTTTACATGGAGCGACTGCCTCTCTGACTTCCAAATCCCATTTAGTACTGGGTAACACGATACCCATTGGTAAGACTGGTTGTCAGACTTTCGAGCCACTGAATACCTGTAACGACAGTCAAAGATCTACAATTGACAGCTTACCGTGTTTTCCAGATCTAGTTGAAATATTTAAATATTTTAAAACGATTTATAGATAAGTACCTTCGTTTTAAACATAATTGGACTAGAATCAATCACGTGAAAATAGGATTTTTCGCAGCTTAATTAAATTTCTGAATTATCAACAAAATCTTAATGGAAAACGTTATCACTAGACATTTAAGTACAACTGGTAACCATAAAATAGTGCTCAGACTTAAGAAGCTAATTAATATTATGATGTACTGTTAAAATGCCAATAGTTAAAAATGTTAATGTACCTGGCCAATGGAATTATGAATACTTGGTAAAGTTAATAAAAGCAATTTAAATAAACATGTAAGCAAACAAATGTATAACAGAGAGAGAAGTATGGAAGAACAAAACATGATATGCCACCCCAAATAAATGGTATCACTTGCGCGAAAGACATTTGAGCGAACGGACATTTGCGCGCATGGACACTTGCGCGAACGGACATTTGCGCGCATGGACACTTGCGCGAATGGGACTTTTGCGCATCATGGATAACGAAAAAAACGACACCCATGAAGAAACAACCAAAAATTTTCCTCGGCGCCATCTTGGATTTTCATTTTCGTTATGTGCAACCCCGAAAATCACGAAAACGACACCCATGACGTTAAGTCACGCTATTTCGCGCAAGTGGGTTGGCACAAGTGTCTTTCGCGCAAATGTCCCAGATCCAAAATAAATTGGGAAAAGGGCGTGAAAACGATGATGTATTTTTTATGTCGAAAAAATATTACCTAAATGAAAAGCTGTATATGACTAATAGAAGTTTTCCAATTGCAACGAATCACACTACTGGTATAACATGTAACAACCTCACGCCTGTTGTCACCGAAGGGTTTGGCAGAGGTGTACTAGTGCAATCACTTTTCGCGATAGAGGGCGAGCCTATTGGCATCACCCGGGCACATTTCTGGGCTTCGTGAATTTCCTGAAAGAAAAACCTAATAACATTCGGCCTGACCTCTGAATCGTAGTGAAACCGACGGCACATTGAAACACTACCCTATGAGGTAATATGCCACTACTAGTACGATTTTTAAACTCTAAAAGGTACGTCATTTAACAATGAATCCAATAAAAATGGAATTAGGAAAACAATTTAACCATACGTCCAAAGTTACAAACAGAACAACATGTGAGAAAAAACGGCAATATCATAGTTAAAGACCTATTATTTTGTAACAGGACGATATACTGCCCTGTCATAGTTAGTTTATCCCTGATTTTGTACCACATTGGTTTATTCTTCATATTATATGGTTATATTGCTACAAGAGTGTTATCTGAAGAAAATCTCGTACTCTTGACGATCTGAACTCTGAAATAAAGGTAACCACTTACTGGGCTCAAACAGCATTTAAAATAGTTAGTTACGTGGCCGTGGTGGTAAGTAGACGAGAACGAGACGAAAGTAAAGATAGCTGGCTTTCTGACATATCTGCCTATCGCCATTGGGTAAGAGGTGTGAGTTTATGTATACTGTATGAGTAGTGCAATGACTTCGTTGAGATGAAAGGTTTTAGTGCATAATGCGAGTGATGCACAATGCGAGCAGGAAATGCATCATCAGAATGTTTTATAAGCGCTCTCAAAGGGTCAAGCATTTCTGCGAGGGTCATCGATAGCATGCTATTTTTCTTTTTTATATATACGGGGTGGAATTCTTCCACCTAGTCTGGAGAGAAAGTACTCTAAATACTGAAGGTCTTCTCTACAGGTGAGCTTCTTCCCAGGTCGGGCTAAGTGTGATTGGGGTTTTTTAACAGAAATTTCTTAGTTGTAGGCCCGGTCTCTATGCCATGGGACTTAATGATAACTGGTGAAATATGTGTTTAGGTATCTTTTATTTAAAACTAGATATTATTAAAAAAAAACCCCATCGCAACAAAGAAAAGCGAAAAAACATTTGAAAAGTCAATAAAATGGCTGAGCCGGTTTTGATAAAACATTTCTAATTGTAAAATACACATCATGCGCTTTCATTTGATACCCCACTTGGGTATTTTAGAAAATAGTTGTTTATTCATCACCACTCTCATTCCCATATCTAGTAAATGGCTGCACCAATTTTGATAAAACGTATCTAAGAACCATCTCCAAGAAACTAGCTTTTTAATAAAAAAACTGCATCCAAATCGGTTCACTCGTTTAAGAGCTACGGTGCCAGAGACAGACACACACACACACATTGCGGTCAAACTTATAATAACACCCCTCTTATTATGTCGGTGGTTAAAAAAATAGTCTATACTGTCCCACTTTTGGGCGCTGCTCCCCAATTCTTTCTACGAAGTCTTTTCTCACGCCACTTGATCCCATTTATTTATTTATTTAACTATTTATGTACACACAAAAGACAACACAGGAAAATAACATTATAATATATGAGTACAAGGGTACAGCTTATTTCACAAGAAGTTTCTGCCAGCAGACCCGCAAAAAGGAGAAATGAAAAAGAAATGTAGACGATAGTGTGTTTATAATAAATAAAACGAAGTTTTTTTACATGACCTTTGGAAATCCACTACTTTATAGATTGAACAAAACTATACAACTAACTAACTGTACTGTATGGTGTCGGACGTAAAGAATAGCACCATCCCATATCTTCCCGTGGGTGTCGTAAGAGGCGACTAAGGGACTTACCAGAGAATGGGCAGCAGCGTTCTCTGTGCTTTTTTAACAACCGTACTGCGATCGCCAACCCGCCTGCCAAGCGTGGCAATTATGGCAAAACCCCCCCTTTGGGGGAGGCCTGTGTCCAGCAGTGGACGTCTTCCGGCTGAAATGATGATGATGATGATGATACAACTAAATACCGATGTTATCTTGTTATAATAAGTAGTTACAATTTTCTGCCTCGAGCAGATCAGTTTCCGCAAATTACTGTTTGGAACGACGCGGAGTTTAAGTACCGTGGGTTGCAGGTAGCAGGTGTCATCATCATCTGCCTAGCCTTTTCCCAACTATGTTGGGGTCGGCTTCCAGTCTAACCGGATGCAGCTGAATACCCGTATTTTACATGGGGCGACTGCCTATCTGACCTCCACAACCCAGTAGGTAATACGATATCCCTTGGTAAGACTGGTTGTCAGACTTTTGAGCTACTGACTACCTGTAACGACTGTCAAAGATCTACAAATGACAGCCGGGACCACCGAGGTACAGACGAAACTCGGCATGTAATGGATGGTCACCCATCCACAGATCAACCTAGGCAAGCACGGCTTAACCTAAAGATCGATCCGAGCGGCTGTTATTATTTGGCCGTGAGCTTCTGCAGGTAGCAGGTGTAATACACGTTAAAACCAGATGTATCCAACTGAAACCAAACCTCTTATTAGGACAGATTACCATGTTTCTCAGTAATTTCTTGAATAATTATTGTAATTATTCTTCAACTTGTCTGACATTGGCACGTTTAAACGCTTAAGTACTTCATCATCATCATTATCTTGCCCTTATCCCAATTCATTTGGGGTCGGCGCAGCTTGTTTTCTACTTCCATACTTCTCTATTACTCGTCATCTCATGAGACACCTCCTTTCTTGCCATATCATTCTTTACACAGTCTATCCATCGTTTTTTTGGTCTTCCTGTAATCATATACCCATCCACATTCATACTCAAAACTTTCCTCACTATTTTCCTCATTCCTGTTTTATATTGTTTTATAAATCTTCCCCTTAAGTTTAAGGGGAATGCGGGAGTCGCCGATGGTTCCCATGACCTGCCGCCATTTCATCCATCCCGTGTTAATTCTGTGCTTTACACTACGATCTATTTCGCTATCGTTTTGCACGAGTGAACGTAGATACCGAAAGTCGGAGCAGACAGGAAGAAACGCGCCATCTAGCGCTATGGCTCCAGAACTGAAGAGACCGCAGAAAACGCTTAAGTATTTCGACTAACTTATTGAACAGACAGAAATGTTCCTGGGGAGTTCATCCAGAAACTGCTTGTTCTAAACAAAAGGAAGAGATGAACAGCGGATATTTTGGGCGACTGTCTTTTGTCGTTCTTGTTGGTATTTATGCTGATTCTCATGCTACTTTCAATAACTCTTCAATTTTTATTGCATAGTATTGTCGGTCGTCGACCCGTGCAGGTGCGAGAAGTCATAAGTAGGCACTTGAATATTATCAACTACAAAGATTTCAAAAGGAAAATTTTATTTTCGTCTCTGGTGCGTGAGCGAAAATTATCTTTAGGCACAGTGAAAACTATTTGCGTGACTCGATGACTGGCGGAAACGCACTGACGAAACCACTGATAAATGAAATAAAGAATTAAGATACGCCTACATGAGTTGTGTTAGTTTGTAAGTAATTCTGTTATTTCATTTAAAATGTGTGTCTATTGCTTTGAAATAAGTAACTTATTTTTATTATTTGTATGCTTTAGAGTAAAATGTAGCAAACTAATCTATCTTATAATATCGTATTTTAATGAAACCTACATTTACGAATTTAGATTTGATTTGCCTCGGACAGACACTTTTATAATTGTTTTGTAGAATCTGCATCTTTAAGTACTTTTTAGGTTCCTACGAAGTGTCAGGCCAGGCTACGGCTGCTGAAACTGTTATAGCCTCAGCTGTGAACTTAGAGATACGTACTATAATAATAAGTATTACATAATCTTGACTTGGCTCGCGAGCTTGTCGACATGTAGGATGTGGACTCAGCGATCATTGTGCCGATAGTCGTATCAGCCCATGGCTTAATTGCCAAGAGCCTCGACCAATACCTAAGGAGGCTCTCGTTAGGCAGCTGGATCAAGCGCTTGATTCAGAAAGCGGTACTCCTAGACACGGCTCGTATTGTTAGGAGGTTCCTCTCTCTGGAGCCCTGACCTGTAGCTTGGACCCTGTTCCCGATACCGGTGGGCTACAATTTTTTATATTTTTAAATGTTTTTTATATTGTTGTTTAAGGAATATTTAAAAATGAAAATAATTTGTAAAAATATAAATAAAGGAGTATTACATAATACCATGCCTGTAATTCCTGCAGGGTATAAGCAGGCAGAAGTGATTAGTACCCACATTTTGCCAGATATGTCTCACGAAATAACGGGTAAAAGGACCTACAGCTATCCACCGGGCGAAAAGTCGGACCTGTTACTGAGAAATCCGTGATGAAAAAACCAAATAACACTTTGCCCGACCTGGGAATCGAACCCAGAGCCTCAAGCTCCGAAGAAGCGTGACAACTAGGGCATAGATTAGATTATGACATCTCTAGACAAATTATACAAAGCATAACAAACCAAATGCGTAGTACAAATATTATTCCACGAGTATGAAACTAATGCCTATTATCTGCCACGTGTAAACGTGACAGATAATTATAGGAAGGCAGGATAATAGTAGGTTGTAAAGCCTACCTACTCGGAAATCACAAAATAAACACATCGCCATTAACCGTGTCCCATAAATAATTACGGAAACACACGGTTCGTGGAATATCACACTCTGTTTTAGGACTATACGCGTAGACACATTCTGATGTGCTGATGGGGACTTCTTCTCCTTAGGTAAAAGTCTAAAAAGTAATCAAGGGACTGCCTCATTATTTTTTTGCGTTTCTATGTTTCTTTGACACATAATATTTTTTTAGACAAAGAAACGGAAAACGGCATTTTTATGGGGTGAAAATTCACGGTGGGACTCAACGTAACGCACTCAAACCATTGTGCTGATGGATGCATTGTACGGGGGCATGGAGGTATTTAAAGTAAAGTTATAACATTAAAAAAAACTTGTGAAAAAGTTGTAACTTTGACTCCCAAGACCTCCTTAACTAGAGAAGGTTACAAGGCAAAGAAAAAAAAAATTTTGTTCTCTTTGTTGTTGGTTTTGTATCGGGAACTCAAAACAAACAGTAAATATGGTAAATATCCCGTTTCTAGTGCAAATGACAATAAAATGATTGCAATAACGGGGAGAACAAATGTCTTTCGGCTTCGATAAAGGTACTTTTACACCCATTACGTCGAAGGCAGTCTTGTTCAAATTTTCACGATTCTAGGTTGTCCGTTGTCTTTGAATAAGTAAAGGTTAAACTCGCCAATAACGTCCTGCCCCCGTAGCATGACCACCGTAGACAAGGATTTCTTTGACGGAAAAATCGACAAAATGACAGATAGTGCAAAGAAATCTGTCACTGTGTCGACACAATCTGTCATTTTGTCTATTCTTCCGTCAAAGAAATCCTTGTCTACGGTGGTCATGCTACGGGAGCTAGTTAAAATCAAATCTGAAATAAACCTTCTTCGTGCATCACCCATGCAAAAGTTACCCTAATTAATCATACGCCGAGAGAAATAGGTATGATGCTATGACGATTATTTTAAATGTCAGTTTTACTGTTATTAAATAAACTAGGGAAAATTTTACACGTTTCCCGCCGGGTTTTCTGCGGTGAAATTATTGATTTTAGGTATAGAAAAGTTGTTTTTCATGCTAACACGGTTTTTAGCATTATAGGAAATACGTCGGGTACCACAAATTTACACAAAACTAATTCCACAAAACAATTACTGAAAAATTAAAGTACCTATTTTACGGCAAATAATACCGAGGATAATTGTATCCTCGAACTATGTAATTTCTATCATTTTGGTTCGCTAAAAATGCCTCCTGCATAGACGACATTTTAGAACACCATTTTTATTGCTCATCGCTTTGACTGACAATTTATTATGGAGTAAGATTAAACGATGAGAACCACGAAAATGCTTAGCTTTAACAAAGTATTTTTTTTTTTTTTGTTATCCCGTATTGTCCCCGTTCCTTCCACTTCTCACGATGGTGTGCAAAACTAAGCATTTAATCATCTTAGTTTCATTAGTATTTTCATTCTCATTATTTAACTACTGACAACACTCTCGCACCTACCGCTTGACATTACATCATCTTTTCCGAACGATGCTGGGGTCGGCTACCAGACTAACTTAGATGCAGTTGAATACCAGTATTTTACATGTGATAGTTAGAGTGGTTATCAGGCTTACGAGGTCCCGACTAACCGTAGCGACTGTCAAAGATCTACAAATGGCAGCCGGGACGACCGATGTCGGCAAGCATCCACCCGCAAGGCTGTCAGTAACCAGAGCACATTTGCGAATTCAAATTATGTCGTCGACTGTACACACTGGGCATTAGGAAGTGGACAATTTTGGTATCTAAACATGCAAACGAGATTTTAATGAAGATGTCATTAGGTTTATGTTTTGATATTTTTCCATGGATATGAGCACGGGGGAGGCCGTTGGTCAATTGAGGAAAACGTGCGGAATTCCTGTCGACTGTGTGTCATTACCCTTTTTTCCTTCGATACATAGGTACATGCCACGTCAGCCACCAGTTATGACGTTAGTAATATTTTTTCTAATATAATGACAATATAAGCGTGGGAACTATAAAAGCGTCAACTACAAGTATGAGTCATAACCTAACCACCTAACTAAATGCCTTTTAAGCCCGTTTTCTTTCACCAACACTAAGTGACACCTAACTGATTGACTTAATCCCGTTTTTACCAAAGCTAAGTGACGCTTAACTCTATGCGTGTAATCAGTTTACAACAAATGTAAGTGACACCTAACTCAATGCCTAATACATTTTTGCACCAACAGTAAGTGACACTTAACCGAATGCCAAAAACCCGCTTTCACTAACAGTAAGTGACACCTAACTCAATGCTTAATATCAGTTTTCACCAACACCAAGGTATACCCAGTTAAATGCGTAGACGATGACAGTTGGCGGCACACGAAGCTGTACATTTCCAGTATAACTTGGCCTTGCCTTGTATAGATTTCCTATACAATGAGAGATCCGCATAAACTGGTTTTGTATAGCTTGATTAGCCGTCGTACGTACACAGCCGTAGACCATTGTTACCTACCTACCACCTGTTGTTACTAGCTGTTTAATTAGTCTTACTTTTAATTTAGAAAACTTAAAAACAAAAAAAAAAATTAGCATTTCGTCGACAACAATGAACAAATTAACAGATCAAATATATAGGTCACAATTCTACCCCAGAATCTAAATTCGTCGAAATTCAAGTTTTTTAATTATAAAGCAAAATATATAAAATACAAAGTCGAGTTGCGGAGAATTTTTTTTAACGTTCTCCACACCTCTAGGAACATCCATCATGAAAATCCGACCACTATATCATTCCACCTTTTTGTCTAATTGCAGTAGACTATAGGGCCTCAATTTTTCTTTTAAGATGTAGTTTCTGTTGTAGCTACATAGTCTTGAATCTGTACTAGCTAGTCTATGGTCGTCAACTTAATAGCGCACCTGTCGAAACACAATAAATAATTAAATATATAGTTACTGGAGGTGTAACTATACATACAGGTGTAAATTTCATGCGATGGTTTGGACGCTCTAGCAGAACAACATAATAAAAGAATAAACAAAGAAACGTTGCAGTGAAAAATTTAAAGGCCCTTTCTTATTGACTTAAATCTTTAGATTCAGTGGAAATTCGATCAAAAACAAATGGACAGAGTTTATCCGTAATGAGCCAAGCCACAAATTATTTATTGCATTTTAACTCGTTAACTGAACTAAGCCAACTCCGGCTTTGAGTTTGTATCATGATTTTTATTATGATAGAGATTGAGTAAAATTCCATGACTGACATCATCAAATACCTACTGATGACGATATTTCAGATAAGATTTGATGTAAATTTCACATTTATTTTACTATCTTTTTCAGATTGTTATTTAGATCATCTAACGATTGACAGATTTCTGATAGTAACCTTAACCACAGTGTTTACACGTTTGATAGGTACCTACATGTCTTCACCCGCCTATCTACCTACATATGTGAAGTATCTAACAAGCTGGTTGATAAGATGTTTTTCAAAATGGTTAGAGGCTGCTAAACGGGCCAAAGAGCTAAGAAGCATCAACAATGCTTAGGATAATCGTAGAATTCATAACAAATTGAACTCAAGTAATACCTTCAAGAAAACTAAAAAATAAACTTCACACAATAAAATAAAAGGGACCTATAGTAACAACATCAACACTTTAGTATCCCACGGCAGGACAAAGGTAGACTAAACATAAAACACTGTTCAGGCCGCATAAAACATAATTCCATCTCCTGTCACGCTAAACTACTGCCCTGTTTATAAATAAGACAATACATGTAGACGGTTGCATTTAGCTCCAGACGGATGATGGACGATAGTCATCAGTCCACAAATGGTTGCGGGCCGAGGAGCTGCCCACGGAGAGCCGGTCGCCTCCCACAAAGCGCCGATTAGTTAATGCAATAAGTAGGATTACAGGACGACTGGAGAGAATCCTGCTCCGAAAGCAACCGTCTTATGTGGTAACATTCTTGTTTCTATTGTGTTGTTCCCACTTGGAAAATTCTAATGATTGTCTTACGTCATCATCTACCAAGCCGTTTACACGAGAAGCAAACTCCAGAGTCCAGACCCCAACACATTAGGTTTTGGTTCTGCGCAACTAAAAGCAAATTGACATAACTTTTGTCGCGATGTGGCTCACAAATCTGCAAGCTGAGATATCGTATGAACAATATTTCACAAAAAAAAGACACTCGAGTGAAACAACGGGACAATGTTAGGTTATTAGGGTCGCCAGCCATACACTGTTAACCTCGACATGGTTTGTGTTCATAGATCCCATAGATACAGCCTCGGAGACCTCATGGAAGTTTCGCAACGTATCTCCGTGACACTATGTTGTAACATAACAAAAAGTCACGGCGACTGTAATCCCAGAAGGGTTAGGCAAAGGTTTAGCTAATATTACACCCCCATTTCGCCAGTTATGTTTAAGTCCCATGAAACAGCTGGCTTCTACTGAGAGATTCCTGATGGAAAAACTCAATAACACTTTACTCGACCTTGGAATGGAAACCCAGGACCTCATGCTCAGCTGTACCGCTTACGACCACTAGAACAACGGTGCAGTCACTATATTGTAATATACCATAATCCACTAGGCTGTACTTCAGTTGAAACAAAAGTAGTAATAAGCTAACCTCTGTAGAACGTGCTATTCCTTGTAAAGTTTCCGTCGAGGTAGATCACCTCGACGGAAAAGCGGCAGGGTTTGAATACGGGACAGTATCGCATACTATATCCCACCTAATATCCTACCGTCTGTGCCCTGAACTACAGTACTTTCACAAGTTATTATGTCTTGTGACTGGAACGGTATCACTGTAGCTTCATCGTTTTGTTTTTAACATTCAAAAGTGCTTGTAATGGTCTAATTGAAATAAATGCTTTGAATTTCAGCTACAGTGACGTCTGCGCTGCCATTAACGACGCCGTAGAAATGACGACATTTTGGGTCAATAAAATTGGTAATATGTCGTGATGCGACACGAGGAATAAGAATCCAGACCAGCTCAAGGTCAAACTGCCTACAAACCACTTCTATATGCATTTAAGGCACATAAGACGATGCCTAGAATACCTAGCTTAGTGGATAATGCATGCGCAGCATGATTAATGTGACAACTGTTACTAGGCTATGCCTAGCAAGGACATTCGTACTCGGATAGGCAGCGGAAAATCTTGCAACCTAACTCCTTAATATGTACCTAACACAATTTCGTACCTTAACAGATTTTCCCAGCGGTTGGGTTAAGTGTCGTGATGAGTCTATGAAAATACTTTTCCTTGATCATATGATAAAAATGATTTTACAATTTCCTACCTTCTTGGCAAGAGTCGGTCGTTTCGGTTTTCGGTTTCTAACTCGTAACTAATTTTTTTAGGTTTTTACATTTGGCTGTCACCTAGTGATAAACTTTTAATAAAAAACACCATTTGGTTTTACAGATTCTTGTTTATCCACACATATTGCATTCATTCTATGCTTCGTTTATACTAACATTTATGTATTACGTCAATGAATAGTTATTTCATTTCAGCCACATACTCTGTTAGTAGCATCAGATTAAAGTTCCCAACGCTGGGACCTAGGCATCACTTTGAGAGCTAGTGTTTGTTGAATGTCACAGTCTTCGAATTTCCAAGCGCTGCTGAGCTAGACTCGAAACTTATACCAACATATTGATGAATAAACTGGGCCGATATTACTAACCAGTTTAAATCAGAATCGAAGGTTGACCGAGCGATAATCTATCTGAACCAATGTTGCGCTAGCCTTAAGATATCCAGTCAAGCCTATCACACCGATATCTACGAATCTAACCACTTGACAAGTGACAAACGGACAAAATGGCATGCTTTACATATTTATTACAATTTGTTTTGATACGCGTTGCTCGATACTAGTGTTTGATAGCCGTGACAGGCTCCGAAGGTCTTACGATGAGTGGGTACTGTTACAGTCAGTGGTGCATTGCGACGTTGGCTAGCGCGTACGGTAATGTCGTATCTGCATTGTTATTATATGCCTCGTTGGTCTAGTGGTCGCAAGCGTACTGTTGAGCATGATATTCGGGGTACGAATCCCTGATCGGGAAAAGTGATATTGGGTATTTGACCACGAACCTAGCAGTAGAGAGTCTGGGCTTATGTCCAGTTGATGGCAATAGGTTCATCCCCTATGATTGGGACTAAAAAATAACTAGCAAAATGTGGGCGTGCTGTACCTCTGTGTTATGTTGTATCTATGTCTATTACCTGAGCCATTCGCTGCTTTCGATTTTGTTTTGAACTCAGTTTGTACTTATGGACGTGAATATACCATGTATATTGTATTTTAAATCACGACATTTAAATGTCTGTCAATGTCATTTACGCGCCAAAACAAACAGGGTGCTGTTAATGTCAAATAGTTGAACTCAAAAAGTGGGGTTCCAATAAAATATCACATCTCAAAGAACATGCAACTGTTTGTAGAAACTGCTGTGCAAAATGACGTAATAATACAATAACAGGTACAGCGCAACCGGTATCACTTCGGCATACTGCTAAATACCAATGCAGTTTGCATTTGTATTTAAGGCTAATCATTTTCCTTAAAACTTTTTAAGTCGCAATCAGTTGCAGCACCTATCACATTCTTGCATACTGACTTGAACTTATCAACATTCTGTTTATATTCAGTACAACCGGTTATTTCTTAATTTGATGACTTGATTACTTACTTACTTACATAATGATTGAGTTACACAATGATTGTGATTTTAATTTTAATTTATATTATTTAATTGATTTTAATTGTGACATTTTGTCTCAAATGTATGCATCATATGATCCTTAATGGATTGAAATTAATGATTTTGAATTTGAATTTGTTTAAAACTTTTTAACAATAGTTTATCTACTGCAATGGATGGGTATATCTTCGTTAAAACTATTTTAATAACTAGTTACCGGCGTGGGATGGGTTACCTATTAGGAATTTGCTTCGCACGGTTATTATGACTGTATAAGGAAAAACAGAAACGTGAAAAATAAATTAGATTCCAGAATAGGTAAACCGTAAAGTTAATAAACTATTGAGAGTATAAGTATAAAACAATTCTCTTAGTACAATTATTTACATTTGTTTGATGTAGACTCTAGCCAGACTTATTGACAATTACTTAAACAATAGTGTTATAACACGAAACAGTCAACAGCACAATTCTCCACTCGACTGCAACCGTGATTGATCCATAGATCTTGTCGATACCGCTGCGCATGCGCATGCCACACTGTAGGGATATGTAAATTATTGTAAAACGTAACAAATTGCAACTTATCAGAGCTGTATAGATAAGTCATATTTTATAGATAATCCTTCATAGCCATAGGTTAATGAGCGTGACGGTTGACAGGGGATCACAGGAAGCAAAACGGATTACGTAAATGCCAAGTAACATGGAACAGGGACAGGAGAGGATGGTGCTGAATCTTTGAAAGAGTGGTCGGGCTTAAAGCCCGGACCTTGCCCAAAGTAAAAACTTCTTAGTGTTACAGAGTAAAGCTACGAGGCGCATTCATGACCCCTCTTTGTCCTGCAATTGGCCTCTCTTGGTCCCCGGGCAATGACCGGCACGAGAGAGATCACCACCTTGCAGTGACATAAACAAACATGTCGTGCAAGTAGGTTATAGTTGAAAAATCAATATTTTCGTATCTATACTAATTACATAGTATAAAACAAAGTAGATCCCGCTTTTTACACTTACATCTTTTAAACTACGCAACGGATTTTAATGCAGTTTCAGCATTAGATAGAGTGATTCAAGAGGAAGATTTGTATGTATATATTATCTACATTGCTCCCGTGCGAAGCCGGGGCGGGTCGCTAGTACATATTATAAAGCTGAAGAGTTTGTTTGGTTGAACACTAATCTCAGGAACTACAGTTTCTAATTGAAAAAATTCTTTTCTGTTGGATAGCCCATTTATCGAGGAAGGCTATATAACATCACGCTACGACCTAAAGGAGCAGAGCATCTATGAAAAATGTTGCAAAAGAAGGAGCAAAAATAATTTATAATAATTTGACCCGGACGAAGGTCGTGGGCAACTACTAGTTAAGTATGTAAATGCAGAGTCAAATCACAGAGCACAGAGATGCCGAAGAGGCCGCTGCGCGCTGGTGCAGGCGTGTCAATGACGTGGTCAGAGACCCAAATATTCCCCATTTTACGCAGAGCCGAATTATCAACATTATCCTTCGTATCATAAATTAATATTAATATGGCACACCTAAAATGAGATGATAATCCAGAGATAGAAGATAATGGCCGAGCTGAGCCTGACTGATGTCTATCTCCGTTATTGTCTCCTAACTACAAAATATTAGCCTTCCGAAAGATACATAAAAGAATAAAAAAATATTTTAAGTGAACATATTTTCCGCTTGCGAATGTTTTGAATGTTCGAAGAATTTCTGTTCGTAGTTTGTTATTTCAAGACAAGGCCAGTCAACACTTTTCACTTGAGTTTCCCCCTATAGATTCAGAGCTGCAGCAGGAAGCTATTATTTATGTGTCAGCTGACGTCCGTTCGCTTTGTTTTGATGTTACATGATGCATAGTTACTTGATACACTACGTTATGTTTAACACTTCTTCAAGGAGTGTTTGAGGAAAATAACAAAAGTAGGGTATACCTAGCTTAAACTCAAAACATTTATGTGAAAGAGGCAGTTACAGGCACTTTTGAATTTACAAAAAAAAAAAAATGAAGCTACAGTCCAGCCACAAGGCATAATAACCGTGAAACTACTGTAGATGCCATTTCCAAAGCGAGAAAATGGTCATGAAACTCCATGGACACTAACATACACCATGAACATACAATATTACTGTTTTAATAAATAAACATTCAAACTGATGGTGAAAATCTCATCAAAATTCATTTTGTAATTTAGTATAACGAAGCGAGAGCGATTTTGTTGAGAGAGACATAATGATGATTACGAATGTTATAATATTTGGTTACGAACTGCCTTCGGACTACCGATCTCCCTGAAACGTCTGCGGAATAAGTGGGCAGATGTATCTACAACCTCGTAAAGTGGGGGCTATCTCGACGGAACAGCAACACCAACCCGCTGCTGATCCGCCGAAGTAGCCCTACAGTGTAGCTGTATCGCAAACTATGCTCCACCTACTATCCTGGTCGTTGAGCCCCAGGACATGCACTCGGAGTGATCACTCCGCTGCCACCGACGAAGCCGTGGATATAGCGAAGTTTCGGACCATTAAAATACAATGTCTTGCCAGAGTGAGCGACACGATCAAGACTAGATAGATTGAAGATATAAAAACAATTGAAAATAAAACTCATATCTTGATCTCTGGTCATCCTGCTGCACTTTAGATCTATCGCTGCAATGACCGGTAAATAACACTATTACGTGTTTTTAAACTACTTAAGTAGCTACATTATGTTAGAAAACCTACGTGTTTACTACACAAATATGTTTACTAGTAAGAGTAGTTTTGTATTGTGTAACGGGCTGGTGTCCGCAACTCCACGTCAAAGCGCGTATTTTGCGTGCGGAAAGGTAGTTTTATTATTAAGAGTAGTCTTATTATTAAATGTAAATAAACGAATCGAAGACATGCTGCGCCGACCCCAAATGAATTGGGATAAGGGCAAGAGAATGATGATGAATCGTAACAAACAGCAGTTGCTGTTAAGTGAATAATGCAATATGTGATTTTGAAAATTATGACTTTTGGTAAGTAATGACTACACTAGACTCCCTCGTTGATCGAGTGGTCGTAAGCGCGACTGCTGAGCTTGAGGTCCTGGGTTCGATTCCCGGGTCTGGCAAAGGGTTATTCGGTTTCTCCATCAGCAATTTCTCAGTAACAGCCACGGAGTCTGGATTTGTGCCCGGTTGATGGCAATAAGCTCGTTCATTATTACAGGGACTTAGACATAACTGGCGAAATGTGGGTGTACTATTAGGTACACCTCTGTCTAACCCTTCGGGGATTACAGGCGTGATGTTATGTTATGGTAACATTTGAATGTATTGTTTCATCTCTTTTTGCGTAGGTACATAGGTACGTAGGTTTTTATTTAAGTTACAGTTAAACTGCAATATTTTTCTGTAATAACTGAGAAAAACTAAACACTGTGGTACATGCTGAACAGTTTTTTTTAACAGCTTTTGTTGTGATCTGTTGAGAGCAGCGGTGGCCCAGTGGTGGCGGTCCCGACTTACGAGCAGTAAGTCGTGGGTTCGAACCCAGGCAGGCGCATTACTTTGTATAATTTATTTCATCACCACTGCTCTCAAAAACGGTGAAGGAAAACATCGTGAGGAAACCGGCATGTCCTAGAACCAAAAAATTCGAAGACATGTGACATCTACCAACCCGCACTGGGCCCGCGTGGTGGATTATAGCCCATTCCCTCTCATAGAGAGGAGGCCTTGGGAACATTATAGGCTGATTATGCTTATGCTTATGCTTATGCTTATGAACTGTTACTATACAACACTACTGTATGAATTATTAGCAATACAAAAATAATTTGGGGCCTTACTTATTATAATTATGGGTTGGTCACAACCCGACAAAGCAATTTACCATTGTATGTTTTGGTGAAGCAATGTCGGTCAAATTTCCAATTCGATTTAATATTGAAGTAGTTCACCTTCATCATTTAAGCAGTCAATTCGAAGTAGTGTTTATGAGTGCTCTGTGACCATTTTCTACGTATTCAGAAAAAATGTTATTTTGCCCGGGCATGTAATTAATCATCATCATCATCATCTGCCTAGCTTTTTCCCAGTTATATTGGGCACGGCTTCCCGTTTAACTGAATACCAGTATTTAACATGGGGCGACTGCCTATATATATAACCCAATAACATTTTTCCAGGACTGGGAATTGAACCCAAGACCACACTGCACCACTTGTTGCACTTGCAACCACTAGACCAATGAGGCAGTAACTCAGTGACAGTGGGGCGTGAGTTAGATCTGATCTGAAAAATTGATAATATTGTATACAACATTATTTTTAGTATATGCGAAACCTGAATATAGTTTGTTCAGAATAAGTAACTGAATCGATTCCAATAATTTTTAAACCTTGTTATATTTTTTCCCAAAAATATATAAAAAAAAGTTAAAAGTTGGACACCGAGCGCCTTTAAGTACCTATCGCAATAATTTAGGTACCTACTGCCAAGTTATTATTATCAATGAGCTCAAGACGAAGCTGGAGGCGCGCGCTGCGCGGTGACCACGTTTTTGTGAGGACAACTAGGTAACAGAACAAGCTTATAACTTTGCTATTTTTCATGATACAGTTTTGAAATTTTGTACTTAGATTCTTTACATAAAAATACTAGACACGTGCCTCAGGTTTCGCATATACTAAAACTAATGTTGTATAGGCACTTTGTAAACTCAGCAACATTGTGTGTGTTTTCTTATTGAATACTAAATACTGTAACACTTAGTCGTGAAGTCCATAACTTCAATGAAGTAAGCGAAAGTGGACCGTCATTTAGTCCTAGTAACGATAGTTAGTAGATATAGGATGGTAGACCACACGTGACTGGTAGCGTAACTAGCATAAACTGACCTCTTACTCTATTGAAACTCCGTAGATTCACGCTTTGGCATAGACTACAGGTTCTCTCACAGTTATTTTGCCTTGTGGCTGGACTATTTATCTTTTTATTTCTACAATTCAATAACTGGTCTATTTAAAACAAATGCTTTGAGTTTGATTACTACGCTCTAGGCTAGCCCAGGGTCAAAGTGCGGTTTACTGTGCGTACAAAATGATGAGTGATGATCAATGCTTATCACGATCGCTGGTGACCCCGCTAAATCTGTGATCAACATGTAGATACATTCTAAAAATAGACACGCCTTGAAGTGTCACCGAATTTGCTGAATTCACTTTTTTAGTTGCAATGTTTTGTTATCTATTTTTATAAGTAAACTACGGGTTTAGAAAACTTGATTATTGACGTGTGAACCATAAAAAATCCGGTAATATCAGAACCGCAGACAAAAAATAAAAAATAGCGAAACTATTATCACTTCTATTATTTTTAATAAAAAGACGTTTCTTTTTGGTTTTTTTTTTATTGATAATATTTTGCGATTCGACGATTTTCGAAGTCGCCAGAAGTCCGAGAGTGACACAAGTCTTTAAAAGGGGTATTGTGTTCCCCAGTAGTTCCTGGGTGAGTGCCTATCAGACCATCAGCCAACCCAGTAGGGTTAAAAAAAAGTAGACCCCAACATAGTTGGACAATAGCTAAGCAGATTAAGATGATATTTGGCGATCACAAGTCAAACGCGGTCCGCGGCATTATGTATAGTCAGCAGGAAAAACTCGAAGGCTGACCAGAAGGAAGCGAGTTCGAATCCAAACGTGCTCCTCATGCCAAGTTCTGGAGCACTAGTAATTTTAATTTTTTTATTGGGGAAAATAAACAGTGATATATTACATTAATATAAAAAAAAAAACAAAAAAAACAAGTATGAGCAAATGTGTTACCAACAACATTTTCCACGGTATACATATATTATGATACAAAAAATACAAGCTTTACAAACCAAATTTAGTTATTAACTACAATCATTTATGAAATATTGGTGTTAATTTTTTAGATACATAATTTAATTTATAATTTAAAGCTGCTTTTAAGAGTGTATGTGATAAATTTAGCAAAGACAGAGAAAATGAAAAAAAGAAAAACAAACAAGTCATGTGAATAATTCTAACTAACCAATGCCTAGTGTTTTCAAGATGATGTTTTTAAATTTACCAGCAGAAAGAGCAACAGTAACAGTTGACACAGATTCTAAGTTTTTACATTAATTAATGTTCTTCTTAGGGTGGTTCGAATTAGGCTACGATTTTAGCATTCCCCATTGCATCCTTATAACGTGCAGACAACAGGACACGCATACAACTTTATTAAAAAAACCAGTCGTTTGTGGAACAACACGACATTTTATATTCCAGCCCCCGTAGTGAGTCGACACAATGACAGATTTCTTTGCATTTTCTGTCCTTTTGTCGATTCTTCCGTCAAAGAAATCCTTGTCTACGGTGGTCATGGTACAGGGGCAGAGCACAGCACTATCTCTAATGTGAATAACTTGACAGTATCTGCCATAACAACGTAGTCCTTAAGTACTTATTCACTAAACCCTATGGACCTTGTTGTTCGAAATAAATAATTATTTGATTTGATTTGATAGCAGTTTAGAATTTGTTGCGTCCAATTTGAGGGTAGGCAGGTAAGTATGTACGCGTTGCACTATTAAAAAATATCCGCACTTCACTACTTTTCATCTTTGTTGGAAGGAGTTTGTATAACATTAGTACATATATAGTGCTGCTTGATTCTTTTAGCTCGTGGCCATAATCGGAACTAACAATGCCATTTCGTTTTTTCATCCTATATTTACAAACAGCGACCTGACAATGTGATGCAAGCGCCAAAAGAAACATGATGAACAATAACTAGTAGAAAATAGCTGCAAAACTTGCATCTTTTTTTACGAACGAGTCGGCTAGCGCAGGGGGTTGGACGAAGAGTTTAAGCGCCTGCGATGGCAGAAAGCACGGGTTTACAGGTTTGATTCCCGTTAGTTTGCTGACAAATATTTCATAGGCTTACATTGAAAATATAGGCTGAAAATCACAACAAACCTCTGTCCTGTACAGAGAGATTTTCAAAAAAGATTTTAAAACATTTGCAAATATAATTTTATGTTTTCTATACTGCAGTAATGTACTTATTTTTGAAAAGATGGAGGATCAGTTAATTTCAATAGCATCGATTCAAATCCACAGTCGGTACAGGTGCACTGCCCTCATAGTCTATTGTCACGAAAATAAACGCACCGAAATAAACAACTGATTCCAAAGATCTTTCAAAGTTTTAACAACGTCAAATTACTCTTTGGCTTAGCAAGCTATGCTTGTGCCTCGTTACTGAACCAACTTTAGCAAACTATGACTGTGCACCAGGCACACCTCGACAATGCAACCAATCATCGAATCAAAGAGTAGAATAAAGTTCGAAATTTGAACTCACAACATATCGCTCGCACGACAGACTTCTTTATCACTTTACTGATTTTCACTTATTTGTAACTCCTGACGAAAAAGGAGGATTTATATCACTTTTTTTAAAACTTGTTTCTCTTGTTTTACACGCCTAAGATAAACATACGTATGTACTATGTACATACTCGAAGGGTTTTAAAATGTAATCTGATACTGTAATACTTTTTAAGGTAAACGACTTTCGAAAACAAGCCTTAGGTACATACCGTAGCAAGGGCTTACTGTGTCCGTGGTGACATTTGAGTTTCAAAGAGTAAGATGTTTTGTATTTATTTATTGTGATGAATATGAATGGTGATGGATGTAGAGGAAGAGGAAGGCCAAAGAAAGATGGAACGTGTTGCGCAGACATGGGATGGGAGAAGGAAGATGATGATGTTTGGTAAGTATTTAAATACTTCGTGTTTTATTTCACTGTCCTAAAACTTGTGAATAATTAGCTACACTTCCAACAATTGTTTTTAATGGTCAGCGAGGGAACTGTCCGTGGGTAATTAGTTGAAAGATAATGTAGGTAATGATTTCTCAGTTCAGGTTAATTAAGAGAAATACTCGTTTACTTTGTAATCAGTGTGGCAGAACATAGAACTCTTTAATTAAATAATTTGGTAGCTGGGGACACTATCGCTACAAAATGCGGTAAGTGATCACTAGGCATGCATATAATAATTTTATGTTACTTAAAGCATTACATGTAAATGAAATAGTCACAAGACAAAAAAAAAAAACTAATCATAAGATTTTGATTTTCAATTTTTCTTTCCTAGCTAATTTTCAAAAACACAAAAGCGCATTTCAGCATAGATTAAAAATATGGTATAAAAACTTTTATAGGTATGGGAATTATTATTATATAATTGTTTAAAAACAAAAAATAATCGCTCGGCAACACAATAAAAAATCAACAATAATCATAAATTGTAAACTAAGAAATAAGTAAACTTAGCCTTGTAGCAAAGTGTAACTTACCCGTAATGAATATCGACGTAAACTTGTTCGAGCGAAGAGCGCATGCGGGGTGCGCGCGCGTTCACAGGTGACTGCAGCCGTCAGCCGAGGCTCCGAGATCCGGCGCGCGCGCAACTCCTGAGATAAAAAACACTGCCCTATGCGTATCAATCAGTTTTCCGTCTAATGCACAAACAGTTCGAGTTTTCGCCACTTAGTATCCTTGTTTGGTAAATGACTCTACAAAGTGCAATGACATATAATTTTCTCAATGAGGACGGTGTTTTTTACCAAAGTAACGATGGATAGACTGCGTGAAGTATGATATGGTGTAGGTACCTAAATAAAGGAGGTGACTGCTGAGATGAAGGGTAACAGAGAAATTTAGCAGAAAATGGGGAAAATGCTACCATTTAGGACCTACATAAAATTAAGGACCCGTAATCATAATTTATATGAAACTCATTAGTTAAAATCGTGTGTTTAATGGTAGCTGCGTTTCTTCCATTGTTTTTTTTTTTGTTTTCGCATTGGGACTTATGTGGCATTTCAAGCAACTGTTCAAATAATGCGCTAACCTGAATAAAAAAATGTGTTTATTTTCAATAGCTGTTGTTCGCGACCTTCGTTCGCTTCAAATTATTATTAAAAGAATATAACTTCGCTTTGAATCAGATTTTGTTACCAATTTCAAGGGTTTTAATTTATTTGCAAGGAATCCTAATTCATATTCTAAAATAAAAGTAGCCTTAGTTACTCCTTATAACATCAGCTATTAGCCAGTAAAAATCCCATGGAAATCGATCCAGCCGTTTCGGAGATTAGCCGTTTGAATCGGATTTTGTTAACAATTTCAAAGGTTTTAATTTTTTTGCACGGACCTTAATTATTTTTCTAAAATAAAAGTAGCCTATGTTAGACCTTACAACATCAGCTATTTGGCAGTCAAAAACCCGTCAAAATTGGTTAAGCTGTTTCAGAGATTAGCCGGAACAAACAGACTGACAGACAAACATTTAAAAAAATGTGTTCTTGTTATTAGTACCGTATTTATTCTCATATATGCATTCCGTACAAAGCTGTTATTTTGATATTAGAAACAGACACTTCAATTTTATTTATTTGTATAGATAGATACATGAAACATAAGGAGTATAAAAAATCTTTTTTGAAAAAGTAAAACCGACTTCAAAAACACAAAAAAGTGAAAAATAACTTTAGCTTCAGAAGTCGGTGACTTTTGTTTGTCTGATTAAATTTTTTTGTCACCGACTTCTAAAGCTAAAGTTATTTTTCTACTTCGAAGTCGACTTGATAACCTCCTCTTTTTGGAAGTCGGTTAAAAAGATGCACACACACCGAACAGGACAGGACAGGAGGAGGGACAGAGGAGAAAGGAAGAGAAAAACTGTTGCGCCGACCCCAAGTAATACGGGACAAGGGCAGTAAGATGATGAACGAGTACGATGGTGTTTTACTAAATTATGGACCAACAGAATATGCAGGGATGATCACCAAACCATTATTAGGTACCTGTCCACCTCCTTGCTTCACCGTCCTGTTAACACCACCACCATGATTTTTATCGAGCTGACTGCTTTGAGCTGGTTCAAGATGGCGCGAAAAAGTATCTCTGGAAGGACTTTGTCCTTTGCGCACTATCATCATCCTTTTTCCTAACTATGCTGGGGTCGGCTTCTAGTCTAACCGAATGCAGCTGACTACCAGTATTGTACATGGAGCGACTGCCTATTTGACCTCCAAGACCCAGTTAGTACTGCATTTACACAAGAGTAGGACAGTATTTTTATCAGTAAAATGTTTCTTAGTCGATCTCGATTCGCCTTCCTTTTTCGGAAACACATTGCGGTTTTAACGACGCAGACACAGAACAATAAAAAATTCCTTTGTCAAGAACGTTGGGATTTTCGCCTTTTACCATTCCTTCAACGTCATCATTCAAAAGGCCTATGACGAACACTATTCACTTTCCTACTACAAGTAAAGCTCTGTGTTAAATAATAGCATGAATCAACGCATCGCCCGTGCGGGGTACGTCACAGAAATACCTATCGTTTTTCCATGACGTCTCCATAGGGATCTCCAATAACTGTTTCCTATAAGGAAAAGTCTAAATACCTAAAGTGATTTTAAGCGAAAGGCTTTGGTACTTACCTTCTTATGTTAGCGATCGTTTCACTTAACCTTCTGATTTCTTATTATAAATGCACTAAAAATGGATTTTGGCAAATTCATCCCGATAAAGGGTTCTTATTTTTTCCCGATAGGGTTTCTCATCGGTTTTGTGAAAGAGAAAATAGTAATACATATTAAGTCGGAACCGGAATTTATTTCATCATCATCTGCCTAACCTTTCCAAGTTCTATATTGAGGTATTCCAGTCTCACCGGGTACAGCTGAATACCAGTATTTTACATGCAATGACTGCCTAATTGACCTCCACAACCCAGTTCGATACTGAGTAATGGGGCAATACTCCTGGGTTAGACTGGTTGTCAGACTTTCAGGCCACTGACTATGATAAATGTCAAAGACCTACAAATGACAGCTGGAACCACTTCAATTTGGAGATTGACCCATCGAGCTGTTATTACCTATTTGGCCACGAGCTCATCAGGCACCCGGCTTAATGATGTGAGTTTCAAATGTACCTCGAATTCGAGCTTCTGCATCTTAGTGTCAGTCTTTAGAATTTGTTTTGACACATAGTGCGGGCTTTCTCATGAATAAAATGCGCCATTTTAAGCTCATATTCAGAATCAGAACTTTATTTGCTTTGAATGTATTTACAGGTATAAGAAGGTGGTGGTGGGTAGGTAGGTGTGCAGTGCGCTCATGGGAACATAGATTAATATACCTTTCCATGGGAAGCGTATGTTTTTCAAACTTGTCTGCTCGATTTTTTCTCAATTATCAAGTTTATAAAATAAGTACGATGATAATGACCTACTTGAATTTCTGTTGTACCTTCCTACAGCCTAAACTTACTTAAGCGAGACTTGCGAAAAACATTGGTACGTCGCCTGCTTTACGAGAACATTCTAGATTACGTTCGAGTCCAGAATGTTCCTCTATGGAACTGTAAGATTCGAACATAATTCTGTGTGGAACATTCTACTGAGCTATGAAGAACGTTGAAGAAAGCTGTGGAACTTTCTCGAAGGATGGGTCGTCATATAAATAGCCGACGTATTTGCGAGAGCAGTCAGTCTGATTTTGACGATACAACGAAGCAAATCGAAGTGAACTACAAGTGCGATATCTTAGTGAATAGCAATCAGTGGTTGAATTATAATTGTTTTGTGATTAATATGTTATTTGGTGTTTAATCGGTAGTGTTATAATTCATCCCATACCCAGCTCGTAACAATGCAACGCACAGGCACAGGGCCTCCTCCACTTGAGGCGTATCGCCCAGTCCCCGACATCGTAGACTTTCGTCCGACGACAAATTTCAGCGTTACGCACTCGATCTAGATGTCGAACCAGGACATCTGGACTAGACGCGGAGATGGCCGATGGGGCATAGCTTTGACCGAGTGGTGGCCAAAGAAACCAGGGCCGTCCAAAAACTCTTTAGGTTGACGATAACGTAAAAAAACGCGGGAAACACCTGGATGAGGGGCACAGCAACGGAAAGTGTGTCATAAGAAACGGGAGGCCGATGCCCATCAGCAGTGGCTGATATGATAATAATGTTGATTCTGCTGTCACCGCTAGTAATGGTCAATCTATTTTCTAATATCTTTTTGCTTCCTTCTCGTCCTATTTTTAATACGGGGTGGAAGGGACGCCGACGCGAAATCGGTTACTACGTATTCAATTCAGAACGCTGAGCTCCACCACTTAGAAATTAAGATCAGCTGTTTCCTACAAACGTGCAATACCTACCCGGTAAAAATGTATGGAACAGCTGTTTTTTTTTAATAACCGATGAAAAATTTCTATGTGGGGCTCAGAATGATGTTCTGAATACGAGGTAACCGTTTTCGCGTCGGTGTCTCTTCCAACCCGTATAATAAATATGTTATCACGATTCGATGCAATTTTTCTGCCATCTTGATCCAGTGGTCCAGTGGTCGTAAGTGTTACTGCTGACGTTCGGGTTCGATTCTCAAGTCTAGCAAAATATTCTTAGGATTTTTTTAGGATCCCGGGATTGATACCCTGTTGATGGTAATACGCTCGCCCTTTATAAAGTGGTATTTGAACATAACTGGTACCTACACCTCTACCCAACCTTACGGCGTTATAAGCATGACGTTGTGGTGATGTTTTGTTGTGAAAAAAACAAGCATGACGTTGCGCTCCCGTCTCTCCGTGCAGATCGAAATCAAAGTACTTCTCGTAAAATAGTCACAAAATCGTTCACACGTAGGCAGGTGGTACTCGGTAAGCGCAAAACATTAACTACAATTTGAGTCAAGAATTCGAGTCCAAATTCCTACACTCGCTCATAAAAGAGGTTAAATCTTGGATCCTTCTTTTTTAGATTGGACGTAGTTGTCTAATAAGCGAGTCTGACTGATTTAGCAGTGCGGACTAAACAGGAAGCGTGGCATTACTGGCACTCATAAGTCGTGAGGTAATCTCGTGTAGTCGCGTTGTGACCGGATCCATTGATTCAATGCACCGACACCCTGACACCCGGCTTATTTATTAATTACCTAGATATACAGATCGCTTTGATCTGCCGAGGTTAAACGGTCTCTCTGCACGGATGGTAACGTTTTTAATGTTGTGTATGAGTTTTGATCAGGGACCGAAAAGGTAACCCTTATCAGGGGTTTACATCGGGTTATTTTTTAGGGTTACAGTAAAGGTTAACCCGTATTATAATAATATTTAAATTCTTAACCCATATATTTTTCATATAAGGGATGACTCGTGTAATGGTTAATCAAACATAATATGGGTTTATGGTAGATCTAACCGGTTAACCATTTAACCCGATTATTCGCCGCGGTCCCTGGTTTTCATCCTTATGATTGAAACCCTTCGTTTTATTTTAAAGCGTTCGTTGCCTATCTAAAGCAGCGGTGGCCCAGTGGTGCGGCCCCGACTTGCGTGGTGGATTATAGCCCATTTCCTCTCATAGAGAGGAGGCCGTGTGTCCCAGCAGTGGGAACATTATTGGCCGATTATGTTGATTATCCGGATATTTCCGAGATATTTTACCAAGATTATTAAATTCATTTTTAATTAGGTACTTTTAATGTAAAGGATCTGTTTTTTGGTGAAATTACCTACCCGTCTTCAGTAAAACTCGTGCCTTCTCTGTGTGAGAAGAGGCTTTTGCCCAGCAGTGGTACAGTAGTAGGCTGATATACTATACTATATTCGCATTCGTCTCATAAGTTACTATGTCTACAGGTTCCAACTAACATAAGCTTACGAAATTACGCACACGTAAATGGTATCTGAATAGCAAAGTTAAGGTAGGATTTTTGTGTTAGGAAGTTGTCAGTAGCAGTAATGACGAATTGCCGTCCCACCGGACTACGAGGGTAAGAGATAAGTACACCGTGTCCACTCGCTTATGCACTATAATTTCGCCCGCGTCGATGGCTACTGCCCGTTGAGGTTGATTGTCACGGCCGAAAACAGTAAACATGACTATTATTACGTCAATGTTGCGGGCAGTTTATTTTAAATATATTCATTAGACATCAGATCCGTGAACTTAAAAGTTTGATCCCTTGGGTCAGAGGGAAGGTGGGGTGAGGTATTAGGTGTCAATATATTTTGTACCACTGAGGCCGTATTCACACACAGCGTATACAGCCGCCGACTGTGAGCATAAAGTTCAAAATTTATGAAAAAACAAACGGCAGTCTGAATTTTCTTCGTACATTTTTTACTGAGCGGTCCCAGTCGGCGGCCGACTATACGCTGTGTGTGAACGTAGCCAGAGTGATCAACAAAAACACAAAAAGCAAATCTGTATAATACTTTAATCTTACAAGGAATTAGCACTTTATGTAGTACATTATTTTTATGATCTGTACTGTAATATAAAATAATCAATTTAAATACACTTAAATATTAATCAAGTAAATCTGCTTCATCCGACAGGTCCTGAAACAAATAATATATTTGAGTACAAAATTTATACAAAACAGCTATAATATAGTTCAAAGATCCTACTTTGCAGGAGTTTGTAGTTAAGTCATTCGTTTCATTTATTTACTTTGTTTATGTAAAGTACACAAAACATCAGATGACTTTAGGGCCAATTTAAATTCATTGTAAATGGTAAATTATTGTATTACATCACAAAGATGGCTTGCATCATTCACTATTTCTTGTTACATAGCTACCAGGACTATCCCGGAAGTCAAGATACCCCACTCCTTTTTGGAGTGAATAATTAAAACGATTTTTTAGAGGGCACTGTACATATTTTTACTTTATCGCAGACTTACTTGATGGCCCTGTCAAACGAGCAACTCATTTTTAGCTGTTAGCTTTACTCGTGTTGCTGCTAATCGCCGACGAGTGACAGATGCCTAATAAGGTACATATTAGCATACATGAATGCTATAAACAACAATAGTGCCATCACCCTTATGTCTGATTCACATTGTATTTAGGAAATGCATGTTATTCTATTTAAAAAAAAAGCCATCAAATGTGTGCAGAGGGCATCTAGTTTTAGTAAATCAAGTAATGAGAGCTGACCTGTGTTAAGTTTTCACATTGGATATCATTGCCTAATATATGATGTCAATATTATTTTGATATCGTCCCATTTGACTTATTTTTCTTTGGGACGGTGCTAATTTGTGTAGTCAATTACTATTATGGGAGGCAGCGCGCAATTTTATACCAAATAAAAGTCAGCTGTCGCATCCATCAGGGAATCTAAAGCTACAGCATGTCAAAGTTGGAAAAAAAATGCGTAATGTGTGAAATTCATACCGCGTCAAAACCTTATAGGCCGATTATTGGGGCCATCTTTGACCTAAAAAAATAGTGAGCTGCATGTAAGAGGAGGGAATATACGTCAGCTGCGTAAATGAATCTGGGATAATGAATGTCATGATAGAAGAAACTATAGGTGCTACGTCAATGCAGTCAAAGAAACCATGACTTAGATTTTGAAGAAAAAGAAAACAACATTTTTGAAAAAATATTTTGTTGAACCTGGAATCGAACACGTTCCATCACCAAACCACCGGCCTGTTTTATTGCACTAACCAATAGAGTAGGTAGGTGATCTAAATCAAATACTGCGAACAAACATTATGTGACCAATCAAGGGTAATTCCATTTCTTTTTTAAATTTCGTACCTAATAAAACATATTATTACTGCAAAAACTGACACTTTGATTTTACGCAAACTATTCCTATGCAGTATTTTATCCGTATCAGCGACACTATCGCTCAGTGTTTCTTTTTATACAAAATGTTTACAAAAGGGATCGGGTTCGATTCCTAGCTCAGGCAGAAACGTTTTAAAAAATCAAGAACTTCCGGTTTATTTTTCTTTAAAATTGTGGTCATGGCTTTTTTCATCACTTTGTCGTAATACCTATAGTTTCTAATTGCCAAATGTGTCATCGAAAATTCTAAGTTCTCTGACTCAGTTTTCGTTTATTTCCACCCACTTACACTTACTTCGTTGAGATTGACGAAGTTCCCAAAAATCATACCATAAACCTTCGACGCGGTACGAAAGTACTTTGTTTATCATTTTTTTTTTAAACTTTCACTTCCTGTACCTTTGGATTCCCCCACTTCCGGAGCAGCTGACACGCATATCCCTGCTGTGCTAAGGTATGATATGATTTTCAGCATTTATAAAAAACCTTCATATTAACGGTGCCTCCCGTAAAATACAGCTACCTACTCATCAAATCTACAAACAAACACAAAAAAGTTTCTCAGCGAATATATTGTAATTCAATGTATATACAAAGATGAGTATCAAAAGTCATAAAAAAACATAAGTACTATACTATCTATACTATCCGCCATTAGTACGGCACACCGTGATAGAAATGTTTTGCTTTGTTTAGCGTAATCACTACACTTTTGCGGTGTTGCATGGTGCGGGTGACATAATGGTGCGATTTTATACTACACAAAATGTTCGCGGACAAATGTTCGCAAACAAATGTGGGGTACAAATGTTCGCGAACAAATGTGGGGTACAAATGTTCGCGCACAATTTCTGGTGGAGTCGCACCATTAGATAAACCGTTCCTTTTCAATCTTGAACGTTACCGATATTTTAACTTTACCCTTAATATCATAGTGGTAAAGTACGGGAGTCAGTAAAATGTTATTGCATAAAAACAAAATCAAATTGAAAGAAAAATGAAGCAATGTTGTTATGTGTGTAACGTAACGCCATAGACATGGTTAGTGACTATTACTAGTACAGCTATAATGGATAGTCGATATTTTGTTTATCTTGTTAGATAACTAATACTTCAATACATAATAAAACAAACAACGGAATGGCAAATAGCTATACTTGTCGCATATAAGGCGCTAGCACTCGTACTGACGTAAAGTTGCCGCCGACGCACCACGCCACATGGCAAAAATCTTACAAAGAACAAACATATTTTTTCTTCTAAATATCGTTTGTGCCTTGGATGTGTTTTTTTAACGTTTTGTATTAAGTACTTATTCGATAATAATAAAGTAAACGTGATTTTTGCTGTGAGAATAATTAAATTGCATAATGTATTCTTTTCCTATAAAAAAAATATCGACTATCAATCATAGCAATACATTCCATCACTAAACATGTTTTGTCATCTGGTGTCACCCGCACTTTGGTACACTGAAAAAAGTCTAAATGTCAAAGTCAGAGCAATTAAAATATGTACATGCTACGTTTGAGCTAAGTTGGTCAGTATGTCGAAACTAGCTGCTCGCAAAAAGTGCAGTTTCCTATTAACAAGAACGGGCTGCACACTCCGTGTTTATTCCAATATACCCTACATATGGATTCAGTAACTAACTCATTGTATCCGAAGCTTTCTAAATATAACCTCTCTTCCTGAAAAGACAACTAAATAAACTCTTTTCAGGGGTGAGGGGAGGGGGGTTCTCATGGGAAAAACGGGAAAAACGTATTCGCGCCAACCAGATATCCTACTGGCCTTCCTCTCCATAAAATGCTTTTTACAATTTTTGTCATTCTCTTTTGCATCGGGATGCTATTCCATTTTATCATCTGTTCAGAGTCAAGTTGTGAAACACGAACCCTTCGAATTGCCTGCAACTCGGTTGACGGTCTCGGGCGAAAAGTCGCAGGGCGAGGAGACGTTGGGCGAGGTGACGTTGGGTAAGGTGTCGTTAGGCGAGGAGACGTTGGGCAAGGGGACGTTGGGCGAGGAGACATTGAGCAAGATGACGTTGGGCGAGGAGACGTTGGGCAAGACGACGTTGGGAGAGGAGACCTTGGGCAAGGGGACGTCGGGCGAGGAGACGTTGGGCAAGGGGACGTTGGGCGAGGAGACGTTGGGCAAGGGGACGTTAGGCGAGGAGACGTTGGGCAAGGGGACGTTAGGCGAGGAGACGTTGGGCAAGGGGACGTTGGGCGAGGAGACGTTGGGCAAGGGGACGTTAGGCGAGGAGACATTCAGCAAGATGACGTTGGGCGAGGAGACGTTGGGAGAGGAGACGTTGGGCAAGGGGACGTTAGGCGAGGAGACATTGAGCAAGATGACGTTGGGCGAGGAGACGTTGGGCAAGACGACGTTGGGAGAGGAGACCTTGGGCAAGGGGACGTTGGGCGAGGAGACGTTGGGCAAGGGGACGTTGGGCGAGGAGACGTTGGGCAAGGGGACGTTGGGCAAGGGGACGTTGGGCGAGGAGACGTTGGGCAAGGGGACGTTAGGCGAGGAGACGTTGGGCAAGGGGACGTTAGGCGAGGAGACGTTGGGCAAGGGGACGTTGGACAAGGGGACGTTGGGCGACGAGACGTTGGGCAAGGAGACGTTGGGCGAGGAGACGTTGAGTAAGAAGACTTTGGGCAAGGGGACGTTGGATGAGGAGACGTTTGGCAAGAGGACGTTGTTCAAGGAGACGTTGAGCAAGGAGATATTGGGCGAGGAGACATCGGGCAAGGAGACGTTAGGCGAGGAGACATCGGGTAAGGAGACGTTGGGCGAGGAGACGTTGGGCAAGGGGACTTTGGGTAAGGGTACGTTGGGCGAGGGGACGTTGGGCGAGGGGACGTTGGGCGAGGGGACGTTGGGCAAGGGGACGTTGAGTGAGGAGACATTGGGCAAGATGGCGTTGGGCGAAGAGACGTTGGGCGAGGAGACGTTGAGTAAGATGACTTTGGGCAAGGGGACGTTGGACGAGGAGACGTTGGACAAGGGGACGTTGGGCGAGGAGACGTTGGACAAGGGGACGTTGGGCGAGGAGACGTTGGACGAGGAGACGTTGGGCAAGGGGACGTTAAGCGAAGGCACGTTAGGCAAGGAGACGTTGGACAAGGGGATGTTGGGCAAGGGGACGTTGGACAAGGGAACGTTGGACAAGGGGACGTTGGGCAACGGGATGTTAAGCGAGGAGACGTTGGGCAAGGGGACGTTAGGCGACGAGATGTTGGTCAAGGGGACATTGGGCAAGGGGAGGTTAGGTGAGGAGACATTGGGCACGGAAACATTAGGCGAGGGGACGTTAGGCGATGAGACGTTGGACAAGGGGACGTTGGGCAAGGGGATGTTAGGCGAGGAGACGTTGGGCACGGGGACGTTATGCAAGGGGACGTTAGGCGAGGAGACTTTGGACAAGGGGACGTTGGGCAAAGGGATGTTAGGCGAGGAGACGTTCGGCAAGGGGACGTTGGGCAAGGGGATGTTAGGCGAGGAGACGTTCGGCAAGGGGACGTTGGGCAAGGGGACGTTGGGCAAGGGGACGTTGGGCAAGGGGACGTTAGGCGACGAGATGTTGGCCAAGGGGACATTGGGCAAGGGGAGGTTAGGTGAGGAGACATTGGGCACGGAAAAATTAGGCGAGGGGTCGTTAGGCGATGAGACGTTGGACAAGGAGCCGTAGGGCAAGGGGATGTTAGGCGAGGAGACGTTGGGCAAGGGGACGTTAGGCGAGGCGACGTTAGGCAAGGGGACGTTAGGCGAGGAGACTTTGGACAAGGGTACGTTGGGCAAGGGGATGTTAGGCGAGGAGACGTTCGGCAAGGGGACGTTGGGCAAGGGGACGTTGGACAAGGGGACGTTGGGCAAGGAGATGTTAGGCGAGGACACGTTTGGCAAGGGGACGTTGGGCAAGGGGGCGTTAGGCGAGGAGATGTTGGGCAAGGGGACGTTGGACATGGGGACGTTGGGTAAGGGAATGTTAGACGAGGAAACGTTGGGCAAGGGGACGTTAGGCGAGGAAACGTTGGGCGAGGAGACGTTGGACAAGGGGACGTTGGGCAAGGGGGCGTTGGGCAAGGGGGGCGTTGGGAACGAGAAGAACTTGATCGCCCCTCGCTCAACGTCCTCTCTCCTGACTACCCCATAGACCGGAGAAAGGACATTGGGCGAGGGGCTCTCTGGCGAGGTCACAGGCAAGGGAGTCACAGGCGCAGGGACAGGGGCGCTACCTACCACACTGTCGACCGCGCTATCGAGGATGATATCGTCGATCTCTCGCTCCAGCTCATCCATAATGTCCAGAGAATCGTTGCGCTTCTTCTTGTCGGCCGCGGGGAAGTCCGATGTCGTACTGTCCGGGTGAATTTGCGCGGGACTGCTGCAATGGTCAGTGTCCATTAGTATTGTGTAAAAAAAAAAATAAAGAAAGGTAATTCGTTTATTTGCTGAGTAACAAATTGCAAAATTAAATTTTAAGAGCGTTAACGTCGTTTCGAAAAGTTCTCTGTCAAGTTTTTAGACTTACGTATCCTGCTTATGCGTACGAAGTTTCATCAAAATCGGTTGAGTACTTTGAAAAAAAAACACTTTAAAGTTTGTATGAAATGCCGTAAGACTTAACGCTCTTAAGGTGTCTTTCATGACAGGCTCAACTTCCAACCAATTTAAAAAAGGAAAAGATTAAATTGGTTAGAATCGCACGCATATCACACAGAATAAAGGCTAGTCTTTGTTATGATAGTTAGACCAGATAGACATCACAGGGTAGGTAAGTTAGGATCTTGTTCATTTTTTCATGAAGAGATCAATCCAAACATGGATCTGATGCGATCGGATGCATTTACAAGAAAAAAAATCTACGATTTGCGCCCGATGTAACAGTTACAACCGGTACGCATTGATAAAACGGATCCGAACATAATATAACTGACAATATGTGAGCGTTATATCGTCAAAATCGAATGGGAAATCAAACTTGATATAAAAATTAACAATTTATTACCTATTTTCGCCGGGTACCCGCGCTTCTGTGACGCCGTCAGCTGGCGACGTTTGCGCAGTTGACGCGACAAGCGCAACTTGCACAGATGGCGCCACTGATGGAGTCTTGAAACCTCTCTGTTCGGCTTCGGCTTTCTCGGCAACCAGGTTGCGGTCGAGGTTGCAAGTCTTTGAATTCTCTGGCAAGTTTGCTAGTTTACAACTCTGTTCATGCCCGTATACGCGCTGAAAGGTCTCCAGGTCCAAAGATTTCTGAAATAGGCATTACGTAATAAGTTATGGATCTTCTGTACCTCTTATTACCAAGTCAACTAAATACTATCATCCGATTGTTACTCTTACAGTATACAATAAAGTACATTCTATTTATCTACGAACATTTCTGTTTGAATACAAACTCTTGGATCTTGCGGACGGATGTAGGCAAAATTTTAACACACTGTAAATCGCGAGTATTCAAAACATGTTACACTTGAGAAAAAAACGATGATACCGTCAAAAAATTGTTACATACGATTTGTTAATCCATCATTATTCAAAGATAGCTGCATCTTCTCACAGCCTGTTTAATGTGATTTTATCCAATTTTTATTGTCCAAAAGAACTCAACACGTCTCATTTATAACGGGCCTATCCGCAGTTAATATAAAGTCTATTTTACCACAAACTCTGGGAACAGATTCTCGTATTGCTCTGGGTCGGCGAGCGACTGACCCAGTTTCTTGTTAGAAGTCGAGGTGGACTCCCGCCACAGTTTCAACACCTCCGACATTTTTGATGGAATGTATGATCTGCAATCAATAACATAAACATTATAAAATCAAAATATTTTATTTTACATAGGCCTAGATGGGCACTTAGAAAACGTCAAAAAAAAGGTGCACGGTTCGGGTTGGTCGTTTCCTATGGAGAAGAACCGGCAAGAAACTCCATGGTTACTCTTTTCATATCATTTGGTGTTACATTAATATAATGGATACAGCATTTGTACTTAAGTATGGAGGGACAGCGTAGGCCCGACAATAACACTACTACTACTTACTTACTACACAAAAAATGTAGAACAAAATAAAAAGTTAACAAAAGTTAACAAGCAGCTGGGAATCTACAAAGCCTACAATGTTCACACATTTACAAACAATTGATAAAAAAGAATCTATACAAAGGTAAAAAAAAGAATCTATACAAAAGTAAAAAAAAGAATTGTAAAGTACTAAATTAAACAAGTGACACATATATTGTTATCAGTGCTGTAACTATTCTGAGCAAAAGATGTATAAATGATTTGAAAACTATTGTGAAAATCTGATTCGAAAGAGGATAAAAAATGAGATTGAGAATAGTTAGAGACATCCACATATTTGTGCCGTACATGAGCTACCAGGGAAGCCGCATGCGCCGAAGGAACTAAAGCCAAACTTCTTTATCTTCAACGTAGTCCTTAATTTTGTAATATGCTTTTTTAATAAGGACACATTTGATGTAGTTTTTGAATTTTCCATCGGTCAGTTCTATAACTGACTTTGGCAACCTGTTATAAAAGCGTATACTGTTTATATGAAAAGACTTGCTAGTTTTTTAATCTGAACTTAGGTATTACATTTTCGTGTTTACTGGGTTATTATGAAAGTCGCTTCTTATTTTGAAAAGCCCTCGATTTTTGGGGACATATAAAATACATTCTAAGATATAAAGTGAAGGCAGGGTCAGTATATCGATCTCTTTAAATTTTTCTCTGAGGGACTCGCGAGGACCCATTTTATATATCGCGCGGACTGCCCTCTTTTGAAGAATGAAAATTGAGTCAACGTCTGCTGCTGATCCCCACATCAGAATGCCATAAGACATAATACTGTGGAAATAAGCATAGTACACTAGCCTAGCTGTAGCCACATCAGTTAACTGCCTTATTTTCCTTACTGCATATGCAGCTGAGCTTAGCCTACCCGAAAGAGTTCTAATGTGTGCGCCCCACTGCAATTTTGAATCGATAGTAATCCCTAAGAATACAGTTTCCGCTATAACATCAAGTTTTTTGCCGTCAAGATTCAAATTCAGATCCCGTTGTGGTACATTCGGTAAAGAGAACTTCAGACATTTTGTTTTGTTCGCATTCGGTAAAAGTTTGTTAGCTGCGAACCATTTCGAGAGTACGGTTAGATTTTCTTTGACATGTAAGACATTCGTATCTTTTCTATCTATTTTAAAAATTAGCGAAGTGTCATCAGCAAATAGAATTATATCCGATAATTTGGCCATCATATAAGAGAGATCATTAATGTAAACAAGAAAAAGGAAAGGACCGAGAATTGAACCTTGGGGCACGCCCATCTTGACTAGAGACCCGGAGGACGTCGCCCCATTTACATTTACTTTTTGCTGCCTGTTAGATAAATAGGAAAGAACAAGATCAGCAGCTTGTCCACGAATTCCGTAGTGGTGTAATTTACTGATCAGTGTGTTGTGGTCGACGCAGTCAAACGCTTTTGAGAGATCACAGAAAATGCCAATGGCATCCTGGGATTTCTCCCAAGATTCCAAAATGTGACTGATGAGTTTTACTCCCGCGTCCGTTGTCGACCTACCCTTCGTGAAACCAAACTGTTGTCTATGCAGAATCCCATTTGAGTTGAAGTGAGACAACATCTGGTCCAGCATGATTTTTTCATAGATTTTACTCAATGCTGGAAGCACAGATATAGGTCTATAATTTGAAGGATCACTCTTACAACCCGATTTGAAAATTGGTTCTACTTTACTATGTTTCATTTCAGATCAGGAAACTTGCCGCTGTCCAAACATTGATTGAATATGCCTGTTAGGACAGGTGCGATTGAGTCAATAATATCTCCAAGAACCTTGACGGATATCCCCCATAAGTCTTCAGTATGTGTATGTTGAGACTTTCGAATGCGTTTTTAATTGTAGCAATACATATTGGTTTAAATTTAAAGTTTGGTATGTCCTCCGTAAAGTTTTCTTTAAGAAGAGCTTCAGCTAATTTAGAAGAAGAGGGGAGAGATTTCGTAACCTCTAACGGAATGTTGGTAAAGAAAGTTTCTAGAGTCTCAGCGACTTCTAGCTTATCAGAAATGGTCTGATTATCTATTTTCAAAGACAATTGATTCTGATCTCGTTGTTGTGCCTTTCCAGTTTCTCTGTTAATTACCTGCCACACATTTTTTATTTTATTATTAGAAATACCAATTTTGTTAATTATTATTTGTGATTTTGCTTGAGCGCAGACACTTGTGAATATTTTTGAATAGTTTCTAACATAAGTATGAAAAACTTGATCTGAAATCAAAGATTTTTCGTGATATAAATTATATAAAGTATCTCTGCTTTTTCTTATTCCCGCAGTGGCCTATTCACTAAATTTAGATTTAGAATTGACTTTAACTGCTTTTAAAGGACACTGAGATAGTATGAGCGAACACGGGGAAACGTCTCTACGGAGAATAACGGGCAAGAAACTTCATGGGCACTTTTAATCGAAATGTTATTACAAAATCTTGATAGGCTACGGCCAGCTTACCTGGCAAAGAAGGCGGCTTCGGGCAGCTTGCCACGTTGTATTAGCAGGTTCAGGCAGGATTCTAGATCATTCAGCATGAAGTGGGCGACGAACGAGATGTTCTCTGCCCCTTCTTCGGAAGACATCTGTGCCACGTTACGGAGAAGTTCTTTGTCACCTGCTCACAAAGCAAGATTAAACAGTTTCAGCGAAAATAAATAAATAAAAATTCTTTTGTACTAACAAGCCATCCTTAACAATATCCATGAGACTAAGAACATAACAGGCATACATAAGTCAAGATTTAAATACTCCTAATCTAGCTGTAAAACTGCGATTGATATGCACTGCATGTTGGCATGATTTTTGCTGCTGGCCTGTGTATCAACATCTATTTTCTAATATTATTTATTAATGTCTTTATGTGGTGTGTTTGTAGCGATATTTCTTCGGAACTCCTTAATGACGGCATGAATTAGAGGTGACAATGAAAGTTATAGGAAGCTCCCTTACCAGTACTAGCAGCAAACAACAGCAGTGCACTGTAATCTTTAGCACTCTGATAACAAGTCTTTGTCAGCTCTGTGTCGGCGGCAGCCGCAGCGGCAGCGCCCAGGCGTGACCACCGAGCGGACGACGAGCGGGAGGGCGCTCCCTCCGCCAGTGCCGCTTCTTCGGCTAGCTGCATGGCCCTCCGCAGCTCGCCCAGAGAGAGGGCCAGCTCGAACTGGTGCTCAGGTTCCGTAGATACTGCAAGAGCTTGTTGTTTGAAGCCCTGGGGATAAGGATTGAGGTTTTAATTTACGGCATACGTAGCATAATGAGCCTAGAAAGCTTCCGCTACTGACTCAGGCTTCCTTTGGCGAAAGGGGGTGGGGAGTAATCCAGCACGCAGGCCCGGTTGGTACGTGTTTGTATGTTGCATGTTGAACCATAGTATTCACCATGTCAAGATTTTTTCGACATTAAGATTTATAACGTCAAAGTAACAATACTACAGCTGCGATCATAACAGCACTCAACACAAAAAAAAAAACATCATTATCAAAGCCATGTTCATCTGCTATCTTTTACACGTCATTCATCATCACTTGGCTGCCGGTACCGGTACCGGTACCGAAGGTACCAAAGTATAGCCACGACTGGTTACGTGCGTAATTTACTACTACTCGTATTTAGCTGATCTACCAGGTCGCGGATCCTTGCGGAAGGCTATCCGTAAATATAAGCTCATAGCGTTATGGTTCTACGTATTCATACGCCCCTTTTTTTTTTTTTTTTTTTTAGGATGGTAAATCATCAAATGACCCCCCCCGCTCTGGGCGGAGCGGAAGGGAGTGTCAGACTTGTACTGACTAAAACCCATCCATGTTCCTTCTTTGCCCTTTGTGTTCCAGGGCCGCGGTATCTCTTTCGAACAGTCCCGCAGCCCTGGCAGGCATCGGCCCGTGCGGACCCCTACGTGGTTGCTGACATCTCTTTGAGGCGCGCGTGGAACACGAACGCGCCGTCGACACGGCCTGTCGTCATAAGACGGCCGGACGGCGAGCTAGCCCAAAACTCGCCGTCCACAGGCCCGCGCCTACGGTGGCCGGGGGCCACCACGTGACCCCCGACGCCCAGGGCGTCTCCTGCGGCGGCTGGGACGTGAGGCTCTTTCCCTCTCACGTTCCGCCACCTCCTTCACTAGCATGACTGCTTCGCAGAAGGAGGTGACGGCTTCCCATTCCCTCTCGCTCCGGACCATGGCTTGAACCAGGGCCGGGCGCGAGAGGTCGCCGCCGCCAATCGCCTCTACGAGGACACGGCGCTGCTCCGCCCAAGCAGGGCAGGCCTCCACAGTGTGCTGCACCGTGTCCTCCGGACGATCCTCACAGTGGAAACACCCGGGCGTTTCCTCCCGCCCGATTCGGTGCAGGAACCTCCCGAAACAACCGTGTCCGGTGAGGACCTGCGTCAGGCGGAAGGTGAGGGCGCCGTGGCGCCTCTCTAGCCACTCCTCAAAGAGGGGACTTATCGCCACTATGGTGGCGTGCCCTGCACGGGGTTGCGACAGTCGCTCTCTCCATGTCACCATGAGATCGCGCCGGAGGTCTGTCCGCCGAGCGGTGATTTGCCGCGGCAGCGGAGTTTCCCCCCGACGTAGTGCCTCCGCGCGCCATTCGTGAAGGCGTGCGAGGACTATCGCCTCCAGATCCCATGGCGGCAATCCGGCAAGGAGGCTCGCCGCCTCACCGGAGATCGTGCGGTAGCCCCGGACTAGCCTTAGGGCTATCCCCTTTTGGGGCGCGTTCAGGTAGCGGGCGGCTTGCCGCCTCAGAGAACGCGCCCACACCGGGGCCCCGTAAAGGGCCATGGACCGCACGACCCCCGCGTAGAGCCTCCGGCAGGAGGCGTTTGGACCCCCCAGGTTGGGCAGGAGCCGCTTGAAGGCAGCCCCGGTCCGTTCCAGTTTGGGGGCCAAACGTCGGAAATGCTACACGAAGTTCCACCGGCTGTCAAGGACGAGTCCCAGGTACTTCAGCGTCAACCCGACGCCGATGGAAACCCCTCCTGCCGTCAGTAGGGATCCCGACGGTGGCGCATTCCGAGGCCTATGAAAACCCGACCACACGACGAAGGTAGGTCGGCACCCGGTGATACCGGAGTGCCTCCCCAATGCAGCTCCAGGGCATGGAGTTGAAGGCGTTGGCGATGTCAAGAGACACCGCCAATACAACCCCGCCCCGGGAAACCGCGTCCCCCGTCGTGAGGGCGCTCACGCGCATGATGGCGTCCACCGTCGAGCGCCCCTTGCGGAAACCAAACTGGTGTTCCGCAAGATCCGGCCCCATCCCCGCGAGGTGCCCGGCGAGGCGGTTAGCAATAACTCTTTCAAAGAGCTTGCCCACCTCGTCGAGCAACACGATGGGCCGGTATGCGGACGGAGAGTCCGCAGGGCGCCCTGGCTTCCGGATGAGGACCAGCTTCCCCGTCTTCCAACGAAGCGGGAACTGGCCTCTCTCCAAGCATGCGCTTAGGAGCCCTTCCAGTCGGGGCCCGAGAGCCTCAGAGGCCAGGACCCAGGCTTTGCCAGGCAAGCCATCGGGTCCCGGGGCGGTATTTCTGGCCTTCAGCCTGCGTACCGCCACTCCCAGGTCTACCCCAGTCACCTCCGGAACGTCGTCATCGGTGTGGTCCGCGTCCGGCACCGCAAGCGGCGGCGGAGCCATAGGCGGGGGAGGATGCCTCCCTCGCGAAGGGAACAGAGCGCTCACCACGTCCTCCACGAGCTCAGGCCGGAGACTCTGCGTCAGCGGGGGGGCCCGGGTGCGGAGTTTGTCCCGCACCATCTTGTAAGGGCGCCCCCACGGATCTCCGTTCAGAGACTCCAGCATCTCCTCGCGGGCCAGGTTCTTGGCCCGCCGGACAGCCTCTTGGAGAGCGGTCTTCGCCGCTCTGTACCCCTCGTAAAGCTCCGCCTCAATGGCTGCCGCATCCGGAGGGCGGATGCGGAGCCTGCGATGCCTGGCGTACCGGTGCCGCGCGGCAACGCACGCCTCACGCAAAGACGTCAGCTCTCGCGACCACCAGTACACCTGACGTCGGGCGCTTCCTGGCCGAACTCGGGACATTGCCACGTCGCAAATCTCGGACATGGCCTCCTGGAACCAACTCGCCTCGTTGTTGATGTCGGCAGGCCTGGCCAGTGATGACACCCAGGCCTGCACGATCGAGGCTTCCAGGAGGAGCTCCCGGTCCAGCTGCTTCAGCGCCCATCGCGGACCACTCGGGGCCTGTAGGACCGGCGCGCTTGAGGTCTGAGTGGAGACGTCGAACCGGATGTACCGGTGGTCGGAATAGGTCTCCACCCCCTCCATGACGCGCCAGTCAACGACACGCGGCGACAGGGCGGGGCTAGCGAACGATATGTCCACCACCGACTCACCCTGCATCCGCACGCACGTGGGGACAGAACCCCGATTTAGGACGACCAGGCCTGTCTCCAGTGCCCAGTCCTCCACCATCCTACCCCGCACATCCGTGTAACGAGAACCCCAAGCCAAGTTCTTGGCATTGAAGTCCCCGAGCACAAGCACGGGGAGTGAATGGCTCCCGATGACGACACTCAACTCCCTGAGGGAGTTGTGGAACTCGGCGAGAGTTCGGTTCGGAGAGAAGTAGACTCCCACTACAACGATCTCCCCGAACCGTGCTGCTACGCACCCCTGACCCTTCCTGACACTCTCAAGGGTCGGGGTACCGGCGGCGGCCGACGCAATTATGGTCACTGAGCCGCTAAGGTCCTCCACCCAGTCATCCCTGGGCGGGACAAAGTACGGCTCAGAGACCACGGCGATGTTAATCGACCACTGCGCCATGCTCTGGATCAACAGATCCTGAGCGCAGGCGCAGTGGTTGATGTTCGCCTGGAGAAGGCGTAATGGGGCCGTTATTGGCACTCCATTTCAGCCCCCTCCCGGGCCCCCTGCGAGGGCCCCGCTGCAGAAGTTGCAGCAGTGGCGGCCGCGGCGGCGACAGTGGCGGCGGCTGCGGTGATGGCGACGGTGGGGGTTTTGGCGGTGGAGGTGGAGGGCCTTCCGTTGCCCCTGGCCTTGGCCTTGGCGGGTGTACCGCAGGCCTTGCTCCCTGCCCGGTGATCGGCCGACTTGCCGGTTGCCGCACATGCAGCGCAGTGCGGCGCGGCGGAGCAAGCCGCGGCCCTGTGACCGGGCTGGCCGCAGCGGAAGCATAGGCCACTGCGGTCCACCTCCGAGGTGCACCGGACCGACACATGGTGCCCCACATGGCAGCGGAAGCACCTCAGAGGTCTGGGTTCCAGCAGCTTAACCTGCGCCGAAACCCAGCCCACCAAGAGCCTTCGGCCCTCCACAATGGCTTTCGCCGCCGTCACAGGGCAGCTTACCGTTACGGTTCGCATGCCCGACAGGTCCGGACGTAAGGTGCCTGCCTTGACCTGCTCAGCAGGGCACCCACCGGTCCTGGTGACGGCGGCCACCACCTCCTCCTCGGATTCATACGCCCCTGGCGCCGCAATAAACGTGGGCCTTACTGGACAACAATAGTATAATATAGATGTAAGTACGAGGGAGAAGTAAAAGCTACTAGATACTTTGGCAGCTGTACGTACTTGTTTCTCTAAGAAGTGTGCGACTCTGGTGCGATGCTCCTGAGGAATGGTGGGCAGCACTCGGTCAGCTGTCTCGAAGTCGGCGCGCATCACCGCCGTCTGGTACTCTAGCACCGACAGCAGCAGCGAGTACGACACGATGTTCAGCTCTTTATCATTTAGGTACAGTCTGCAAAAGCAAAATTTAGTTAGACACTTGCAGAGAATATTAACACAAACTGGGGAAGCCATAAATGAAAATCAAGCCTCGACGGAACCGCAGTAAGGTGGAGCTGTGTCACAAACTATGCTCCTCTAGCCCGCAGTCTGTGTCCCAGAACATGGCGTCAAAGCGACCTCGGCGCTGCCACCGATGACACCGTGCAAGTTTTGGGCCTACAAAATATAAAATACTGTCATGGTAGTGACACGAGGAAAAATCCTCCGGATACCATGTAAGTCCGCCTCACCCTGGGCAGACAAGACAGCCCTGCACCGAACCACGATTGATTTACAGAATAAATTTGGCAGATGGCAATAATACCTACATCAAATGCCCTTAACCTTGTGTAAGTGTGAGGGTTAAGGAAATGTTACCTGTTCTCCTTAGCGACGTATCCTAGGATATACATGGTGTGGTCGAGGTGGGAAATTGTGACAATCTCCCCGCCCACGTAGTAGTTTATTCTGTTCACGGAGTTTGTGTAGATAAAACAGTCGCCCACCCATAGCCCAGTTTTCACGATCTCGTTGACGCCGCCGACAACCTTGATATGAAAGAATGGAAAACATACTATAATTTTGTAATGAATACATACATATGTTCATAAACTCACGCCTTTTTCCTATGGTAGGCAGAAATCACAGAAAGCCACCTGCTACGACCCTGTCATACTCCTATTGCCTTGTCCACGTTCATACATCTGGTCATCCACGATATGAATATTATACAAAATATTGTAAAACATTATCAAAAAAAAACAATCAAAATCAAAGCATTTATTTAAAATAGGCCAGTTACAGGCACTTTTGAATTGTCGAAACAAAGACAACAATGAAAAAATAGCTACAATCCCAGTCACAAGGCATAAAAACTGTGAAAGTACTGTAGTTGCCCATTCCCTAACGTAGATCTCTATGGAGAAGAACGGGCAAGAAACTCCATGGACACTCTTTTAAATCAGAATACTTTTACAATAACTTGGTTACATCATTTATGTTGAGATGGTACATTATGTGAGAACGATGTAGCAAGATGTGTACTTTAAAAGTGTCCATAGTAAAAATAAAATAATTAATTCAAATAAACCGTGGCAACCAAGAGATGACCAGTCACAACTGACAGCGCCCGTCCACGAACATGACGCATGTATCGGCACCATTCAACTCAACCATTTTGAAGGGAACACCATGATCCGACACACGCGCCACCATCAGCGAGACATTTTAGTGAGAATGACATACTCTTAACCGCCAGGGCACATTCAAGTCAAGAAAATACGTAGGTTTACAGCGAATGACAGCTTTCTAGTACAGAGTACTCACACAATATGGGCTATGCGGTTATACACGGTTAGTTTTAGGTCGTTCTGGAACCGAAAGCCATAAACTCGATCATCGAACTCGAAACGATTGGGACTATTTTTTTCAAAAAGTAACAATAAAAAAAATCACGAAAAATTAAATTTATTGTTTTTTTTGTTAAATAATGAGAACTCGAAGTAGTAGTTCTTGCGGTAAATGCATATGTATGTGTACGTAACGTATCGACGATCGGCAACACATGCAAACGATACCCATTGAAAAATCCATTCATCGATCAGACAGCTTGATCCGTAAGCCACGCCCCCACCCCACGCTTACACAGTCTAGCCGACGCGATTGGCGCCCTTTCTTCCTAGTGTTGTCGCGCGCTTCGCTGTATTAGGTCACTCACGCGTAACCTAATCACGTGTCAAAAATGATTCGGCAATATGTCTACTCCAATGTGGAGTAATGGGCAATGGTGGATTTTTATGGGATGGCGCACCAGAACTTGGAAGACTCTTGTATGCTCAGCCGGAAAACCTGAACTCACTGCGCGCTCGTGGAATCACCGATCTTCAAGTTCCCTTCACCTCCACCAATCTGGCTGTAACCCAGCGCCTCCTCGATCATGGAATGTTTGGGCAGGCATTATTAATGACCAAATAATAGAGCCTATTTTTATTGAAGGGCACCTGACTGGTGGTTCTTATTTGGATATGCTGCAGAATCTGATACCGGAGTTGCTAGAGGATGTGCCTCTGGCTTATTTACGCGGTATGTACTATCAGCATGTTGGATGCCCTGCTCATTATGCGAATTTAGTGCGTGCGTATCTGAACAGTGAGTTTGGTGAGCGGTGGATAGGTCGTGGTGGCCCTGTGGCTTGGCCCGCAAGGAGCCCTGACTTAACCCCACTGGATTTTTATTTGTGGTCTGAGATAAAAAGACTAGTTTATTTCGAGGAACATACCTACTACTCGAGATGAGTTAAGAAGTGCGATTGTGGACGCGTTTAATATTGTGAAAAGTGACAGAGACGCATTAGCTAAATTAAAAGACAATCTCATTAAACGTGCCCGTTTGTGTATCGAGGAATACAGAATACAGGGAAGTATAAATTGTGAATAATGATTATGTTTAAAATGTAAATAGCTCAATTTTTTTTAAATACGCCTGCGCCTGTATTTATTTTTCTTGACATTAAAAGTGTACAAGTAAGTAAGTATTTAAATACGTAAAATGTATAACTGACGCGACGTTCCTAAGCCTGTAGAAAGTATGACGGAAAAATTAGAGTTATTGAACTTATAAGTAGATAAACGCAATTTAAATCAAGCAATAATTCGGCGCCGTGTTCTTTAAGATAGGTACATCAACATAAATAAAAATACATACGCGGTAGATAAATAGGCAAACAAATAATAACACGAAAAGCGAATTCAGACTTTATTTCTTAACCGTAAACGGTGAAATTTAGAAATTTCATCAAACTAGGTAAATACGCAGTTTACTATAAAATATTCTGAGAAATCTATTGTATCGTGTTGGAGTGGACTTTACAAGGATGCACAACCGAATTCCACGGTTAACGTTATGAAAATAGGGTCTTTTTCTGTTCGAATTGCCTGCCTTTGTAGAAGCCGCCACTAGCATTGCCGCAACAAAATTGTTTTAAGCTGTAATACTATTTTTTATTTATCATATGGTAGGGTATTGGGTATGTTTCTTAAGTACCTATTAGATCGATTGATCAACACTCGATTCAATGCCTTAAAAACAACTCCCAAGCGTACTCGTCGTTGTGTAGTTGAATAGGTACGAGTATTAGTGATTTCGTGATGCGAGACTGGTGAATTAATTTCTCTCGTTTACGAGGAGACGAGAGATGATGGAGGTAAATGAACTTACACCAACCTTAATCGTACCTGAAATGAAATATCTACTTGCAAGTACTTTTTCAGATGGTTATTCGTCCGGAGTCCATTGACCCACCGCGAGCGCACGACCTTGCGTTTATGAATGAAATATTGAAACCGCTACTAAGATTTAACTCGAATGACAGAATAAAAGTGATAAATTTCTAACTTCTTTATTTGATGTCTTAAAAAAACAATAACAATGCTAATAGTAACTATTACTCGACTGGAGTTACTATGTTTCGGCTCCAGAACGATGTAAAAATATTCGTGTATAATACTAAAGAGATTGAATTTTTACATTGCAAAGATAGTTCTACAATCTTCAGCAGCTCCAACATACTGTTTAATGCTATCCATTTATGCGCCCCTGTCCTTGTGGAGCAGGACCGGCATTGAGCCAAGCATTTTTATCAGCGATATAATCGTCCAACTTGTAATATGCTTGCTTACATAGTGTGCGTTTAATGCATGTTTTAAATTTAGTTTCATTCAGTTCAAGAATACTTTGTGGAATTTTATTATAGCATCTCAAACAGTACCCCATGAAAGATGAGTCTACTTTAGCGAGTCTGAAGCCTGGCTGAACTAATTGGTCTCTATTTCTAGTACCGTAATTGTGTCTGTCACCTCTTTTATTAAAAGGATGTAGATTTTTTCTTACATACATTATGTTTTCATAGATGTATTGACACTGTACCGTCATGATGTTAATTTCCTTAAACAGCTCCCTTAGAGAATCAATCCTTCGAAGATTATATATGGCTCTGATGGCTCTTTTTTGCAGAATAAATATAGACTCAATGTCTGCAGCCCGTCCCCATAGCAAAATGCCATAAGACATTATACTATGAAAGTAGCTAAAATAGACCAGTCTAGCGGTATCTACATCCGTATATTGACGGATTTTTCGAATAGCATATGCTGCCGAACTTAGCCGCCCCCATTAACACACAAAAGAATGTACAGAGTTTGTTGCCCAATCTTCTTCATGAAACAATTTTTGCTAAAGAGGAATTAGAATCAATTCTATTCCCTTGTAAAGTTTGTCGTTCAAAAAGGACTTTTTAGGGCTAATCAAAATAAATGGGTTGACTTTGATTATCTATGAATATACAACATTATTTTTAGTATATGCGAAACCTGAATATAGTTTGTTCAGAATAAGTAACTGAATTGATTACAATACTTTTTAAACCATGTTATATTTTTTCCCAAAACTATGTAAAGATGTTAAAAGTTGGACACCGAGGGATTTTAAGTACATATCGCAATAATTTAGGGACCTACTGCCAAATTATTATTATCAATGAGCTTAACACGACGCTGGAGGCGCGCGCTGCGTGGTGACCACGATTTTGTGCGGACAACTAGGTAACAGAACAAGCTTATAACTTTGTGATTTTTCATGATACAGTTTTGAAATTTTGTACATAGATTCTTTACATAAAAATACTAGACACGTGTATCAGGTTTCGCATATACTAAAACTAAGGTTGTATAAAACAAAACGATATACGTGTCTGTCACTGTGTCTGTATGTGCACTTAGTTCTTGTAATCTGATGTGCATACACCTTCAGAATAGAAAATATTTTATTCCGTATAGTAGTACAATTGACATTTAACATCACCAAGTCAGAAATCTCATGTTTTCTGTGCTTTATATACCATCTAGTAGATTTCGGCCACAGCGACTGCATTCAATGGCTTACTAGGATGGTAGTCGGGAGCTTGGGTGTGCTGCTCTTTCATGTGCTCTGAAGTGACTAGCATCTCCAAATTTGGCCAAAAACATTGAAGCAACATCAGTAGATTGCAGTCTTGTGAAGCTAGTACAGTGTAGTATATCGGTACATATTAGTGTACGTTGAATTGGACTCCTTCAACAAGACTGGTTTTTGGTCCTGCAGTAAGAGCGGACTCTTCATAAGTGCACACAAGTATTTTTAATCATGTAAGTTGGTAAGTTACAATCTGCCTTGCTTTTTCACAACTTCTTTGGTTACCAGTCTAATCGGATACAACTAGTACAATTCTTAGCGGAAATGATGTTTTCACCAAACGCTAGAATGTAAATAGTTGAGTAAGTATTAGGTACCTCACTTATAGAGGCAGCTACTTGATTAGCATACAAGTCCTTTCAATTAGCTTAACAAGTTTCTGGTAGAAGCTCTGGTCTGCTTCAACTATATTATCATTACATACCATAAATCCACGCCTGTAATCCCAGAAGGGTTAGGCAGAGGTGTACCTAATAAAACACCTACATTTTGCTAGTTATGTTTAAGTTCCACGTAATAGGGGGCTAGCCTAAATATTAATGCCATCAACCGCGCACAAATCTAGACACCGCGGCTGCTACTGAGCAATTCCTAATGAAAATACCCAATTACCCAATAATACTTTGCATGACCTGAGAATCGATCCGAGGACGTCATGCCCAGTAGTCGCGTTTGCGACCACTAGACAAAAGCGGCAGTAACAATAATTAAGTTTGAATATTAATTACTTAGGTTGCCCCGAGTTTAACTATATTATTATTGTGTAGTAAAATAGTAGAGGCAACAGATAAGAGTTTCGAAACGGTTAGTACCTTATCACAACTATGAGTCGTTATCGCGCCAGTAACAGCGTTGGACATAACTTTTAAATTATTTTTCACTAGCTGTTGCCCGCGACCTTCGTTCGAGTATAATTATTACAAATACATATTACTTCCCTTTTTGAATCGGATTTTGTTAACAATTTCTAGTTTTAATTTTTTTGCACGGAACCATTATTATTTTTCTAAAATAAAAGTAGCCCAAGTTAGGCCTTCTAAAACCAAATATCTGACAGTAAAACTCCCGTCTAAATCTGTCCAGCCGTTTCGGAGATTAGCCGGAACAAACAGACAGACAGACAAAAATAATAATAAAAAGTGTGTTATTGTTTTAAGTGCCGTATATATTTTCATACGCATTCAGTAAAAAGCTGTTATTTTGATATTACAAACAGACACTTAATTTTATTTATTTGTATAGATGTTTCAATTTGCAGACAAACATAGCTCAGTTTCTGGGTAAAAGAATACCCCTCGGAACGGCAGGTAGACTTTCGAGCGTCTGAATACAAGTAACGGCTGTCGAAGATGTTAGTCCACGTAATCAATTAACTCAGTTTATCACACTCCACTGTTGGTCAAACCCTCGTCCAACCTGGGTCACAACGCCTGTCCTCCGGCTTCCACATCCAGTTTGACCCTGCCACCTCTAAGGTCGTCTACCCACCTAGCTGGGCGTCAAAAGCTGCGCTTGCTCATAAGCCACCTAATATAATTGATTAAATATAGCAAGTAACTTACCTCAAAAGCGTCCTCAATGCCGTCTTCAGTGATATTCGAGTTGGTTTCGCGAGCGCGCGTCACTACCGCCGCGTTGTATTTCAGCACGTAATAGGAATCGTCTGTGGCGAGGCAGACCAGGTTGCCGCTCTCCGACCAGTACACGTGGCGCGGTTGGATCTCGATCCTGGACAAAAGAACTGTTTGTAGATGCGAAAGCGCACAGAGGTTTGAGCGTACAGAGGTATGAAGCGTACAGAGGTATGAAGCGCACAGAGGTATGAAGCACACAGTAGGCGAGCGAAGGCTATCAATGATGAGGAGGTAGAAAAGACTAGCTTTTAAGAGGGAACTTTATGTGAATGCACGTTTAGGTATGAACCTACGCCCAGGGAGCCACGCTTGTTTCCTTCGAGTCACTACCGTCGGTCCACAAGTCTCATTGTATGCTTTAAGCAATTTCTTTTATTTTATTTTGTTTCACAGTCGCTAGTTGTCGCAAGACTATGTCTCTCTTATTGTTCTTGACTCTAAGAGTTTAGATCCAAAATGATAGTTTCGGTTTGCCGAAAGTTTTCATAACTATCGAGCATACTGGCTGTTTCACTCACGTCGTCACTGAAAGCGTTTGACTCTAGTGACGAAATAAATTTTAGCCGCAAACAAAATGGATTTCATGAATTCATCTGATTGCTATCTCATTCATGATGCAAAGATCACGTGTTGTCGCGAGAGCTAAGAACCTTTCGTGTCGCGTAAACAGTGATTCATATTACTCTGCGCTTTTATGAAAGTGATGGAAGCCAACTAAAACAGATATTCTATAATACTACCTCTACTACTATCTACGCATAACGCAAAAGCAAGTATACTTTAAAAGCGTTGCAAATAAAGTTATTACAATGGATTTTCATCGTGCAGCGCTAACATCGAAAATTAACGTATTAACTGGTTTTATACTTGTATCCTCATAATCCGTGTAAAGGCTCGTTTACGGAAACGGGCCGCGTTGTGAGGCGCGGTCCGCAATTAATTCAAACATGTACGAGATCGTTTACGGAGAAGCGATTTTACGCGCGTTTGGTTGAAAGGAAGCGTTATTTGCGGCGGAGCCCGCAGATGACATCGCCGACACACTCGCGTCATTGAACGCGGCGGCGCACGCAGCGTTGCGGTGAGCCAGCTACTTTAATACTTTGTTCACGGAGAAACGGCGTGTGAAACGTAGCGATACCCGCGACGGGGCGTCTCCATAAATGAGCACTCGCCGTCTTTCTGAAGGTAAACACACCCACTTCGATTTTTGATTTGAATGTGCAGGCTTACTTTTTCATAGGCCTGCTATGGAGGAGAGAATTAAATAACGGTGTGACCACTTGAGAAATATAACAATTTACTGCGATCGTAACAAGACAGGACTCTCGCGCCCGACTGTCGGCTTCGGCCAGAGGCTGCGTACGACAGAGATGCCTACATATATCCCTAGTTTTGAATTCGACTGACGCTCTTATATCCCATATTGCACATAACTTCACTAGTTACTTTAACTACAGATCGTACGTCTAATTGTGACAATAGGTTTTAATTTTTTTAATTTCGCGTGCCAATTAAGCTAAGGCATCTCCATCTATTTGATAACATAACAGTGGCGAAGGGTCTCCATGATATTATTCAACTATTTAATTCGGATTTTACAAATAAAATCTATACTAATATTATAGTATAAATTTTATTTATATGAGCGAAGCCGCGGCCAAAAGCTAGCAGTTATAAATAAATGCGAAAGTGATTCTGTCGGTCTGTCTGTTACTTCTTCATACATTCCACAGAACCGATCGATATGAAATTTGACAGAGCCTAGAATTTGGAGAAGGACATAATGATACTTTTAATTCTAGATCGCACACAAAGTCGCGCGCAGAAGCCAAGTCTTCACAAAATCATTGCGGGCTTCTTTCCTTTTAGAAGTAACCCTTCGCCACTGCAAAGTTCTCTAGTTTGGTTACTGTGATAAGTACTTATATTATATGATTCGCACACACTCAGAATAAACAGTTGTTTTCTTTTAGACCAACAACAGTGTCAACAACGCGAATAATATAAATTACATTTCTTCCGATTGCGTGCGAATTTAGTAATAGCACTGATTGTGAATAATATCTATACTAATATTATATAACCCGTACCACGAATATGGATGATGAAGATACATTGTAATATCGTGTCTCTTGCTAGCCATCATCATACATGTCATTCTTCTCTACTAGTAGATATTGCACTTTTGTAGGAATCAGCTGATTTTTTTTAATAACCGATTAAAAGTTCTATAGGGCCGGCTCCAAATGATGTACTGAATACGTGGTAACCGTTTTCGCGTCGGTGTCCCTTCCACCTTGTATAGAGATCTACCCTTAATGACGGGCAATTAGTGATCTGTCTAATTGCCCGTTATTTAATTGAGTTATTTTGAACTGTAAAGGGACTGTAGCTTTTTCTAGCCTGGTCTATTTTAAATAAATTCTAAACTTAATTATTAACTTATTTAATTTGTCAAATAAATGAAGTACAATTTCGTACAAAAATGACGATATCAACAAGATTTTTTCGATATTCGTGGTAATGATCAATGATACATGCTACACACGTGTTCGCATCGGCACATTCCGTTCGACAGAGTTTGTTGAACAACAAAACCGACTCGAAGCAATAACAAGAGAGTCGGCTTTCATTTGGCTCGCTGCCTAGCTGATCGGCCAAATAAGTTCGGTATCTACCCTCGCTGAATCTGGGTGGGGTCGGGTCGGCACATTTTGAGCTAAGCCAAGTGGGTCTTTCCCGAACGTATATCTACATAGATTTGAATGTGCCGTTACAAACAAGCATGTAGCCCCCTTAAATGGTGCTGTTTGTGCTCAATGGTGTACAAGGTGTAAACGGACCCTTCACGAAGGCATCAACTAAAAATTCTGTACATCAAACTAAGTAACTTTACGCAAAAATTATTGTTAGGAAACTACTTTTTTTTTGCGGTGAATAATCACGGTTTACGGCAGGACTCAATGTAATGCACTCAAAACATTGTGCTCATGGATGCATTGAATAGTTCAGGCGTCTTGTAGGTATTTAAAGTAAAGTTACAACAATAAAACACTTGCATTTTTTTGTAATTTGTAAAAATGTTGGAATTTAGACCTCCAATATCGTCGTAATAATAATAAGTGGTAGGTTCCTCTCTCTGGAGCCCGACCCCCAGCAGCCTGGACCTTGTTCCTGATTCTGATGGGCTACTATTTTTATATTTTTCAATGTTTATGCCTTTGTTTTTAAAAATGTAAAATAATATATATATATATATATATATATAGCTAGCCCATATTGTCCCACTGCTGGGCAAAGGCCTCCCTCCACAAAAAAAAAAAAAAATAATAATAATATGTAAAGAAATTAAATGAATGAGAATAAGTAGTAAGTACGTAGTAGAGAAGGTCCCCAGGTATGGTCCAGAACAAAAATAAAACATCGCAATGACAGAGAGAACAATAGGCTTCGTGAAGGATCTTTTTACACCCATTATTATGTAATGTAAAAATTGTCGCAATAATACAAGAACATAATATTCGCTTTTTCATTGTGCAAAATGTTAGTAAACATAAGAAATTGAGTTTGTTCATTCGCTCAGTTTGTTACACTACGCTTGTAGTTCCAGAGGTGATAAACATAGGATTTATACATTCTGACAATAATATTTAAAACCGTTTTCGATTGTGATTCGAGAACGAACAAATTCATCTACTTAACGTTATAAAAACGTTTTACACGTTAGCTACAACGATTAACTTGTGTCAATAATGAATTTTATCTAGAATCCTTTTTGCCTTTATTTCGATACTTTTAAGTTACGAAAACATTTTTTTTTGGGCACATTTAGCAAAATATTCTAGCAAGCTGGAGTATTTAAAATGTACTCCTATAATTTGCTAATATAAGCTGGGAAAACTAAGCTAAGCTAGAGATATTTTTACAGATGTGTACAATATAAAAGTACAATGACGCATAGCTTATAGTTAATATTTTATTTGAAAGTTTGTACAGTACCGCGTCGTAAATATCACTCGTGGTTCAAAAAGAGTTTCAAAAAGGTATGTATGTATAAGGCTCAGAGAAGACGCTCCCCAGCCCGACCTTTTTCTCAAAACAACGTTTCATATTTACGGCTAGGTACCGTGTTTATTAAATATATATCTAGTATAATTAAGGCTCCTCGCGCACTACGCACGATAGCGGGCCGGTCTTGCGACCAGTCGTGGCCGGGCTGCGTCGTGCACGAGGTCCCTAAACTCGCAATGGTTAGGTGTTAAGTTTAACCTGCAAATGCTAGTTTCTAATTTTTGAGAGTTTTCATAAATGATCAAGCAAACAGGTTTGATAACTTTCTCAAATATAAATATGAATAGGTATGTTAGTTATTATTGGGAAATTTACTAATGGTATTGAATGCAAACTTACCGTCTGATCAGTTCCAGATTTTCCCAGTCGTAGAAAGAGAATGCCACTCCGCTGATTGACTTTACACCCAGCATGAACCCTCCGTATATGCCTGGACAATACACCATTTCGTTTACCACAAATATGTCATAAAAAAGAACAAAGCATTTAAATTATATTTGGACTCCTACATAGATCTTTATTATAGCAAAAAGAGACGTATACAAAAATAAATGCATTTAAATGGAAACGTCAATATATTAAGGGTAGGTTTCACTGGTTTAGCTGTCTGCTTTTTATGTGCCAGAACGAAAGCAAATATCGGCTCCTTCACAGATAAATCACATTTACAATACTAGTCAACCCACCTTCAGCTCCATACTCAGGCTTGAAACTCTTTCTCTCTTTGAAGTTTTTGAACACTTTTATGGTACTAGAGTTTTCAAGGGTCGCGTATTCTGAGCTGTCAAACGCCCAGACGAACTCCTGGGCAGTGCCAAATGCCTTGTTCCGGAGAGCCATGGCAGTGTAGATGATGTACTCGCCGTCGCCGCAGACCACCACGAAGCGGCCGTTGGGATTGTGCGCAATGGTTTGGGGGTAGATCTCACAGGAACCCATGTCTTTAGCCATTACAGGAACGCGTTCGCCGTCTTTTATCTCTGTATCTAGAAATTTAAATGAAAGCATAGAAGTAGTATGTCATTTTGTGGAATAGATTCTTGAAATATCAACGAAAATTAGTTTCCTTGATATTAAACACATACTACGCGTATTACATGCGACTGAACGGAAACCTTACCTATGTTAGAGTATCAAATTTCATACAGACCTAAATAATAACAGCCGCACTTGAAGGTTTAGCAACGCTTTCCGATCTCCGACGATAGGTGACAGTGGACTACATACCGAGATCCCTTCGTGTCTTGGAAAGCACATTGAGCCATTGATCGCGGCTGTCATTTATAGATCTTTGACATCCGCTCCGCGTTGTGGAGGTTAGTTAGGCAGTGCCTCCATCTGAAGTACTGGTTGGTATTCATCTGCATCCGGTTTGGCTAGATTCTGATCCTAACATAGCTGGGAATACTCAGTCAGATGATGAAGAGGTAGACTAATGTCTTGGTAAAGGTTACGGGAATTCGTCGTCTCAGGACCTTTAGGGCAATCCTATGTCCAACAGTGGATTACTTTTTATTGTTCTGGATTTCGTTTTAGAATAATGACCTATTCGTTGAGTTTCGGAATAGTAGAGGTGCATGGTGAACTTAGGTTACCTTCAGGCAGCGCCTTCAAGTTGACTTGCTGCATCTCGGAATGCTTGGCCCAGATGATCTTGCCTCCGTTGACGTCCATGGAGATGGCCGGCTCCTCGCGCCCCACTTTGATCATGATTGTGCCCTCGTCGTAACTGGCGGACACACAAACAATACGTTATATTTACGAATATTTTACGTTTAGCGTAACATAACATCACGGTTGTAAGGTGTACCAACATTTAGCCACTAGGCTGTAGATCCCATGTAGGAACACAGGCTTGTCACTAACCAGGCACAAGTCACTAACTTACCCGATAGCTACATTGTTGGAGCCATGCATTGAGGATATGGTCCAGACCCTCTCGAAGCCGTAGTTTAGGGAAGATTCTAGTCTGTAGGTCCCGGCGTGCCATATCCTGATGGTGCCATCCTCTGAGCCAGTCAGCAGGATTGGAAGCTCTGGGTGAAATGATACCGCTGACACGTTCTGAGTGTGACCTGCGCGTCATTGACATATTAGTTAGGTAAATAGTGTGAGTTGCCTAAACATGAATATTATGTTGATAGATACACAGAAACAGGAGAAAATAGAAATTAAATTTATCTTTTATCGTTATGATAAACGAATTGTGTGAGTGATGATGTATACAGAAAAAGGAGTGTATACAGTAATGTGCACACAATGTACACTGACCAGTATTGGAGCCTGAACATGTTACTTGCATACTTTATATTCAAGGAGACAGTTACGACTAACAAAGATTGCCTTTATCATGCCAATATAATTTAAATTGAAGACAGCAATCGCTTCATTGTATTTCAATTGCCATTTTAACCCCTGAATGCAGCAATTGACAGCATTTCAAAGGGTTAATGAATGCACATTGTGAGTTGAAAACGAAGCAAAATTAAACTTAATTTATGTGATCACAGTTCCAACCAAGTTTATTGTCGACTTGTCTTGTTCAGCCAATTGTAGCACGGAAATGAAGACATCTCAAGGTACAGTCAAGGGTAAACATGTCTTTTATATTTTTATTTTATTTGTTCGTTTGAGACAAAAACAGTTATAAAAAACGAATAACCCACACTATTGTCCAAGGACTAATAACTATTTTAAAAGACATAAGGAAACGGATGTACACAGAAAGGGAGAGTAATAAAAAAGAGAGAAAGTCTGGACAGGACGCTACGACGTCTACAAGCTAAATTAGACTTATCCAAATATAACAGATGAGAGCTTTAGAGTTTTGTTTAATGTATCATATTTTTGCTCTTGACTGTATAAGGTTTCAAGAGATAGAGCATGAGTATCATTCAAGTACGATGGTATTAAAAAGACCGCATACGTTTACTCGACGTCATTTTCTAATCGTTGAAAGTTTCCACTTACTCTCTAATGTCTGAACACATGTTTTGTTTTGGTAGTCCCATATTTTGACGAGGCGGTCGTCGGCACCGCTGATGAGGTAGGGTTTGTCTCCACCGTGGTAGTAGTCCACGCAGTTCACTCCTTTCTCGTGGCCCTCTAATGTGAAGTTTGAGATTGATGATCCAAGCTGCCAAACCTGCGCAAAAGAATGGTAAGTCAAGAACTGCCATCAATTTCTCAATTCTACTATTGTAGCACTGGAATGCCTGACCTCTCATGATGTAAAACGCAGCTATGGAGGGGCGCATGTCCAACAGTGGACTAAGATATAATGAGATTATTGATTGATAAAGTAGTTCTGTTAACTACGTTCGTTTAAATATAATAAAGTGCAGCCGCATAACAGTAACTAGAACAGCTGTCGGTGGGAAGCTAAACACATGCTTACTTTGACGGTTGTGTCGAGACTGGCGCTCGCGAATGTGTTGTTATCTTTGGGGTTGATAACGATCTGCATCACGTAGTGAGTGTGGCCCTCGAACACTTGCTGGCACGCCCAGTTGCGTTCCCAGTTCCATAGCTTTATCAGCAGGTCATCTGAAATACGGGTCATTTGAAATCCACGCTCAATTAATACACTGACAGACAAAACAGTCTAAAACACATGAAATTTTCATAAGGGTTCTTTATAAATCGAAGGTGAGCACTAGAGGAATGATTTTGTAAATTCATCGCCTAAAGTGGTTTAATAAGGGATGAAAGTTAGTAATTTTTGCCTTTGGAAGCACGGCTAGTGCTAAATAACGAAACCATAAGCAAACAAGTACTCCATAGGGATTACCATTCTTTCGAGACTTATAAATTAAGGACATCTCTACAAATATTCGAATTTGTTTAGACCACCTTCTTTAATGTATATGAGGAAAATATTGCATTTTTTATCCAAACAACCGTCTCTATAAATAACATTCTGTAAAAAGTCATCGCAATGTCTTTTACTGCTGAATATTAAATTGTAGTAAAATTAGTTTTGTACAATTTCTACATCTTGTTGTATTCTGTGGAAAGCGGTCTCATCCAGGGTGGATTTCAACAAAATACAATGGTTTGGCTATGACAAAAGATTTTCTTATCATTTTTCTCTTTATAGTTTGTGAACACTTTTCCCTCACATGATTATAAAACTTGGTATGGTTTGAGTAGTGCATGCAATATACTTTTCGAAACTTTGCAAGAAGTTTTATTTTTGTGCCAGCGACTATTATTTTATAGAAAGAATATTTAGGGTCTGTTTCACCACCTACGATTAAGTTCCCGTTAACTTATTATTTTAAGCCTTTGTCCCACTGCAGGGCAAAGACCTCCTTTCCCCCCTTGCACATTTCGCGATATAGAGCGATTGTAGGCCAACCCGTTATATATTTGGCAGAAAAGAATTTGTATGAAATTCTTTTCCATTTTTTTATTTATTCGGTAAGTAGTGGCTATTCGGACAACGTGAAATAGGCCCTAATTATAGTGGTATTTTTTACAAATTAAAAGTCAAGCACTTAATGTTCACTGATATCGTATTTACTGCCTATTACTTCAAGCATAACCTTCACGAAGTTTAAGCATATCAAAAGTAGTAACCATTTTAATTGGCGATTATCTTGGAATAGTATACTACTACCAACTACTATGAAGCCATTTTACTTGGAACTACAGCTATGCTATTGTGGGACTGTGCACATAAGTTCTATAAGTATATTATGTGAATTTATTGACCTAGTTTGACCTACTGATAGTGCTTCATTTTCTACTTAGATATACTTCTGTCTTATCACTTTGCTACCAAGCAGGTTTTCCAAAACCAACAAAAGGTAAAATAGCGCAATCATTTTCCGAGTTGAACTATGCTAATATAACTAACCCTTCTTTGAGTTTATCGTGTTCGGAATGAAAATAGCCTTCATGAGATGCATGCTTTCATAACCAAAAGCATTTTTTGTAAATTAGGCTGATAATCAGCACTTTTTGAATGCCGTAATTAATGACTACGGACAGTCCCCCTAAACTACTACACCAATTTCCAAGTGATTGAGCTTGAGAGTAGTAGCATAACAGCCTCCCCAGCAACACATCTGTATGACGGTCTGGCTGGCTGGATTTTACCACCAAATAAGTTATTTTAGTGCTGATGTAAAGACAAATAATATTGTTGATATAGTGCAGCATGGTTATGTTGACTCTTGAATAACATTAGCAGGGTGACATTGGTAAACATTTGTGAAATTGTCTGTGCAAATAGTATTCAAAACACAAGATAGCGGCCTTCCACGCGCCAAAAGAACAATGCAATACTATTTAGCTTCAGTTACTTTCTTCTCTGTCTCTGAGCATCACTTACCGCTACTGGTGAGAATGTAAGGCTGTGTGGGGTGTATGGCGATGCACCTGACGTAGTCGGAGTGCGCCTCGAAAGCGTGCACTCTCTCCAGCGTGTTGTAGTTGAACACGCGGATCTGCATGTCATCGGAGCCCGTGATGACCCAGTTCTTGCGCGGCACGAACTTGGCGGCGCGCACCGGGAGGTCGCATACCTACACAAAGTTAGATCATATTAACTCACGCTTTTTCACATGGGGTTAGGCAAAGACTATGGAGTGCCATCAACTAAACTTTAAATACTCCTTTTGCTTCATCCACTTTCATACATAATTTATTTCCATTGGAAGTCACTTGTTAGTATGAACATACAGCTTCCCATACACTCTCACAGACAATTCCTAAGAAAGTCGGTTAATAGAATGTAACTCTTTAAGAGTAGAATGATAAACAGTTTGTTAATATCCTGTCATTGTTGTGAAACTCAGAGGAAACTGTGTTTACTTTTTGCACCATAGTTTTTAACAGATGTTTTTGATTATACCTATTTGTTATTTATACATGCATATTATGAGACAGACCTAGTTACCAACTTGTAGAAAAATCAATTGTGACGGTTTTATCTTTACCCCTGGTTGCAGAAAGCATATTCAATTTGAACCACTGTTGAATGTCATGGCACACATGATTTCTTTTGTTTTTACTATCTTGGTCAACCATTTACAAAACTAACAAGATTATACCAGAATATTTACTGCAGCCCTTTAACAGTTATTATCTTTATATTTGTCACAATAAGGTCTGCTGTCACTGACAAATCTGTGTTTAATCAGAATGAGCTTTATTTTTGTCTCAATAAGATTGTTCTTTTTTTTAAAGATGCACACACACATCCACTTGCTTGTCCAATTCACTTTAGACATTGACAGAATGGTCGACATTGGCTATGCTTGCCATAATAAGAAATAGAATATAAGGATGCTATTGGGCTGTATAGTGTCTGAAATAGTGGTCAAGTGCTTACAAGCGCGATGGTTGAGCATAAGGTTGATTCCCAGCTCGGGCAAAGTGTTATTGTGGTTTTCTGAGTCTAGTTTTGTTTCTGGTTGATAGCAATAGGCTCACCTCCTATTACATAGGAAAAACATAACTGGCAAAAGGTGGGTATACTATTAGGTACACCTCTTCCTAACCCTTCGGGGTTTACATGCGTGATGTTATGTAGGTATGTTTATAAACATGCTATATTTTATAAACCATGCTGTCTATTTACTATGCCTGTTAAAACCTTTTGGACCACCAACCTAACGACTATTCATATCTGTCTGTATTTTTTATATGTATATAATGCAACTACCCTCTAAAATTCTATATCTATATATTATAGATTGTAAATTACAAGAGAATTATATATCTTGGCACAAATCTGATTTGTATTGTGATTAAATTAAAGAAGGTACTCCAGCTAATCTAATTATATCAGATCATTATCTGAGTAACACAAATGTGAATTTATTTACTTCATGTTTTGTTAGCAGTGAAGTTAGCCATTTGTAGTAGTAATTAATGACAGAATTGTTAAGAGCCTTACAAATTAGTTATGGCTTAGAATTAGAAGACATACAAAATTATGAATAGGGAAGTAATTAAAAACACTTGTTCAGTGAAAGCTCATAAACTACTAGTTGGTTTAAGAATCAGTGAAGTAGATTGTTTCAACAGAAATTATTTCCCAGTATAGCTATGTTTCGCAGCATCAAATCTATTTGATCAAAATGATTATGAAACTAATTTTATGTGCTTGGATGTGGCAACATCATACACTGAATTCCAATTAGAAATTAAAAAGTACACTGCATAGTACTCTTTCATAAATCATGTAGGTGCCAAGAACTACAACAATGTTAGGAACCAGGAAATGTGGATATCACACCAAATAGATGCTGAACCTGGATGGCATTCTGTTTGCCAAGAGAAATGGAATATTACCTCGAATCGTTTGATCTGGGTGTGTGTCTCATAGTTCCATATGTTCACGTCACCGTTGTACAGCGAGCACAGCAGCCAGGGCTCCGACGGGTGCTGGTCCACGCACTTGACGCGGTCCGACCTCGCTGTCAACTTCCTCTTGATATCCAGGCGCAATGGCTTTAGGAACATAGCAACATTACACGTTAGCGGACCCGTACAGAACACAACTAACACCTATTACACGCGAATTACATCAACTAGAAGCCGACATTATACGAATGATGACACACTGCCGACAAATATACAACTACGTGGCGAAATTATGTCGGCATCGAAAAATATGCGCAAACACTTGGTTTCGTTAATTATTGTGAATTTAAAGTAGTTCTTACCATTTTTAATAGTTAAAACATGAAAATTTATAATACAGGAACAGAGGAACTCTAGAAGTTTGACAGGGTGGGTGGACGTGTCACTATTTTTTTTTTCGAATGCCAACACGCATTTGGATACGCGTCTAACAAATTTTTTATCGGTTAGTATCGGTTTTTGCTTAGTAATTTATTCGAGACAGAATTAGTTTCATGCTGCGATACTAATTATCAACGCGGTCAACGCAAATTAATTTCATACTGTTTGTGTACACAAAGATTTCCGCTGTGTAAATTTTATAAAATTGTTTGTATAATGTGGCCAGCCACAATTTACGCAAGTTTTTCAACAATAATTTCGTTTTGAGGAACAATTTTACAATTGTCCATTCTATAGTCGAAATGCGGCAAATTCGTTTTTCGATAGCTTTAAAAAAAACACCAAATTCTACTTTGATTGACTGATTGGTGGAGTGGAGAGGTGAAGTAATTAGTGTTAAAATCACCAGAGTACCAGAGTAGGGGTATACTATTAGGTATTTTTTATTAGACACATCTACCTAACAATTCGGTAATACAGGTGCAATGTTATGTTTCTGTATAATTTCTGCTTCACGTATTTATTGGCTGTTTCCACCGAAGCCTGGAAGGTGACATGTATCACAACCCGTAAGATATCGTTATTACCATCCTCTCCGCTTACCTTTGGTGGAAACAATTTTGTCCGTGACTGCCACCAACCACCAACGCCAATCGCTTCCATATTTGGTAAATAATTAGTTCTCAGCTGGTTTTAATTAGTGCTCGAACAACAAAATTGGTGCCTTAGTAGTTTTCGAGAAAATTGACTTTGAAGATTGTCCAATCTTCAAAGTCAATTTTCTCGAAAACTGCGGTAGTAACGCTCCTTTCAGCAGGACCACCAAGTGAGCCGAAAAAGAGGACATACTATAGCTATTCCAAGTATACAAATAATTAGTTCCCTTAAATTGTGATTCAATCCGTAAAAAAAAAAACAGAACTGAAATATTTGTATTTACCGAGAAATCAACGATGATAACTTTCGCGCGCTCGTTCAGCAGGACCACGACTAGCACAAGAGTGAAGGATTACTTGGTTAAGAATAGAGGCTTATAGGAATGAGAGTGTAGCTTAGGAAGAGGCTTATTGGAATGCGATTCGTTGGTTATTTTCTTGTCAGCCGCATGAATGTCGAAATTATGAGTTTCCAGGAACTCTTCGTGTGCCACTTGGAACTACATTGGCGTATTTAGGTCATAAAAAAAACAGCATTGGAATTTGGATTTTTTTATTACATTTAGACATAGAATTAATTGTACACAAAATACATTGTACGTAATACATTTGGTTTTAAACATGACTGGTGAAAACCACAAAATATGATATCATTTTAGTGCATTATTAACCGAGGAATAACAAACGTTTTGACACTTTTGCTTATTTTTGTAGACATGTATATAATATCATCTTTTTCCTGACCTTATTCTAATAATTTATTTGATGGTAATTATGTTGAAGAATTTTTTTCGCACTGAGTATCTGTATAATGAAACGTGTATTGTTAGTAATTAACAGTATAAACAACAAAACAGCTGCCAGTTTAACATTTCCCTATGAAATTAATATTTGCTAGGTATATCTATTAGCAGTTTACCAAAAATAAACGGTAACTGATTTATAATATACTCTCTAAACAAGATTACGGCTAGTATAATGAATATAACACCGCTCCCACACCGTGAGCATACGCCTGTAATGTAAAAGTTCAGATTCCTGTAAAAAATCGAATCTTGGATTGTTACTTTACAGGCGAATGCTCCCAGTGTGGATAGACGGTTACATTTATCTCTGAAGTTACAATAATAATTATGCTAAGCAGACTCAACCTTGAACATAATGCTTTAGCTATATAGTTGAAGCACGATATGCTACAGCATAAACAGGTTGCATAAATATTAACTATTTAAAATAAAATAAATCCAAGTCGTTAGTTTACTGTAGATAAAATATATTTTCTTCAATAAATCAGTCAGCCTCAAATATAACACATCTTTGTTCTAATGCTGTAGTCCCTTATTTTCATAATTGTTTTGGTTATAACTTCAGTAACCACATCTTTTTGGGGCTGACAGCTGACTGTATATTTATTCAATAGAGTATGAAAATAGAATACTAAAATAAATATAAATTTATTTTAGTATTATTTATTTATTTATTTTATAGATTAAATTGAATATATGTATTATTGCAATAAACGAAATATGTATATGTTACCGGAAATGTATGAAACCTAGGAATTTTACACAATTCCTAGGAAACATATATACAATTCCGAGCCAACTAAGGAAATGTGTAAAATAATGTTAAAATAAATAATTATAAATAGCCGGATCCACACCAGACGATTTTCGAAACGAGCGAACTAAGACCCCGCCATCCCGTTCGTGTTAGGTAACTTTAAACCCTGCAGACTCAAATAGGAGAGCCGCATAGCGGGGCTACGACGACTACGCCTTATTAAAACATTTTGATATTTACATAGACATTGATTTTACTTGTGTTTTATTTATTTTATTCACAGTGAGCATTCGTTTTTATATATTTCCTAGTATCATCTCGAAATTGCATATAATTCCTAGGAAATACATACATTTTACAGGAAATGTGTAATTAAAGAATCTTTAAAACATTATTTTACACATATCCTAAGTTGGCTCGGAATTGAATCATTTCCGGTAACATACATAGCAATACTAATAGGTCAACTCTGAAAAATACTACAAATAACTATAAATACTGTAATGTGTAAAAAAGTAGTCAGTCTACAGGAATGTGTCAACTGCTTATAAGGTAGACTTTCAAAGTTTCAACAACATCAATGATTGGTAACACGAGTCAGACACAACCGTAATTGTGCACCTGTCCCATGGCGCACCGCTCACGCGGAAACGACGAGCCAACTAACGGTCCATTGACTAGCTCAAATAAAGCACAAAATATTGTAGGTGTAGTGACAGTAGTCTTCACACAACTCGTCAAACAAACAACTCGGTTTTAGTTGCTGGCTCTCGTCGGCGGTGCGACGGGCGACTAATTGGCAGAGCAATTTTAGGTTTTAATCAGCTAATAGTAAGCAGTCAGGCTTAACATCTGGTCAGGAGTCGTAACCTATTCGCTCTTGACTTGACGACTCCGCAAATAGGTACAGAAACAGATTCATAACAAGACAATATGTAATATAGTAATGATGACCAATTTTTAAATGGCATTTGTAACACTCTAATAAATTGGTAATTAGGTAAGTATTACAGACAGAAGAATCTATCAACACGATTGTTTTATATACATTTAACAGATTAAACCACGAGCATAGTGCAAAACACGATAAATTATTACAACAATTTACAAATATTTATGATTTTCAAAATGTCCCTGACGTAACCAGTCCGCCTTGGTATATGTATAAGTAACTAACGAATAACAAATAACTGAACCGATTCTGTTGCTCACTAACTGAACTTAAAATATTATGTTTTCCATGCATAACTTCTTACAGGAAATATCACGATTTGTCATATTGTTTCATATTTCATGATTAATACTTCTTCTAGTATTCTGGCCGACACTTCCCCCATTAGGATGTCGTATTTTTACTCTTCAAACTTGAACACCCCTTTCAGTAGTTTCGTTTGTTTAGTTTGAATCGGTATGAAAAAAAAAAATGTCATGACACTTACAAGATTTGTAAGATTTTGTCAATTTGCAAAAGAAGCTTGAGTAGTCATAGTCTTTACTTCTTTTCCAGCTTGCCTATGGATACACTTACTACTGAAGTTCAGCCAAGGAACAAGAGAATCGACACTTTCTTTACACTAATAACAATAAGCTTAAACTATTTATTTGTAATATGCTAATATATTACTGCGAGGTAATTATGTTACACAGATATAACAAGAACGCAACCTATAATTACCAGTTTCAGACGCCAAATAAACAAACAATGAGATTTGACTGTCATTTGGTTTACACAGTCATTTTTATAACATAAAAAAAACATCGTGCTTGTAACCCTCGAAGGGTTAGGCAGAGGTGATACTCCACCACCTGTGCATCCACATATCCCCAGTTACGTTTTGTAACTGGAACAGTATAGGTAAATCTGAATCAATCAGAGATACCAGAAAACTTCCTTTGGAAGCATCCGCTCTTTTTTCATGTCACAGTTCAAAAACTCACTCCGTATAGAAACTAAAGGTTTATACTGCCTTAGCATGTATTAAAGTGAACTATGAAGATTCAGTCAGAGTCGGTCTGCTCCAAAGGTTGAGGCGGTTACTTGAGATAGAGTTTGTACAGCATCAGGGACCGGCAAGTGTCTCGTTCTTGTTCCATGAGGAAGATCATGTCGCGCAAGTTGATGCGCTTCAGTCGCGTGCGCAGCGCCATCTGGCTGCGGCCAGTCTGTAACAAACGTAAGCACATGCTCAATGGGGTCGATTCTTTCAGTCAAGTATAAGGGATACATGAAATCCGTGTGCTTAGAAATGAAATAAATCGGGGCTAACACTTCTAAATCATTCAAATTACTTTAGGGAATGGGACGATTTTTATGCGCGTTGGTCTGTTTTGCATTCGTACATCTGCTACGGGTTCGTATGCCAATATTTTGTAGGTACAGAGTCCAAAGAGTACTGCTATTATGATTAGAGTACTTTACAATTATTATCTGTTGTATAACATTTTTCTTCAGTATTATTAACAACAATATAGTGTAATTTACACAGTTTAATATTTCTTAGCAACTGTTTCACCAAGGTTTTATCAATAACAATTGCATACAACATACTGCCTCGTAAGCCCAAAAGTGGTAAATTAAATTATTTTTTTTTATTTTTGAGAAACTGCAAATATGTGAAAAAGTTTTTCACTTTTCGTTGCAAAAATGATACAGGCATGAATATTGATGAGGGCAGCATAATTTTGTTCTTTAGTAAGGTTAGGTGCATAGTATTCTTAACAGGCATGCATGTATGACCAGATGTATGAATGTGGACGAGTCAAAAGGAGTATTGTAGGGATCGTAACTGTGGTGTTCTGTAGTTTCTACCTGTCCCCATTTATGTAAGCATAAACTTAATCAGCCTATCATGTTTTTTTTATAATAAATTGGCTTACTCTTGACCTTGCTTTGCGACACAGGCCTTTTGCCATGACCCCACAGGCTCAGCATGGGTTGGTAGATGTCACAGTCTTCGAATTTATGGTTCTAGGACATGCCGATTTGTGTGTATGGAAACATAAACAATACGTACAGATCCTGAAACGGCGCTATGTGTAGAGCCGCTCGCGATGGAGTCTCCAGAGCCACCAGGCATGTCGAGACGGGCCTTCTTGCGCGGTCCGATAGCCTGCAGCGCCGTGAGGTTGGCTTCGCGCTGTCTTAGCTCTTCCAGCTCAGCACGCTGCATCTCTGTGTAAACAAATGAAATTATTGTATATGGAAAAGATTTTGTATTACAAATTAAAAAAAAAGCTAAATGGAGTTATTATTTACTGAGAAGAAATGGTGAAACAAACTCAAAAGATCATTAAATATGATGCTATGCTATGGTCGCGAACCGGTCGCGACTTTAACACCAATAGCGTTTTAAAAATATATACGAGTATATGGGGTTATTTTACCTTTGGCCTTGGCTTTCAGTTTGGCCTGCTCCGGGTCCTCGTTCTTGGACCTGGACTTGGCAGCGCGCAACAGCATCTCCCTCTCGGAATCTTCACGCCTCTTCTTGTCTACACGGTCGAGCTCCTCCAAGAACTTGAGCTGGCCTTTCACATCTTGTGTAGCCTCATAGCGATTGTCAGTCTGAGGAAATGCAAGAATAAGGTTCAAGAAATTTGTTTCTCAATAAGATATTGGTATTTCCCTTAGTTGAGAACATTCATATTTTAATTCACATATAACATCTCTTGTGTATAACCAGTCTACCATTTTCTATTTCTATTTTAACTTCCACTATAATATAATATCATAACCAGTGGATACAGCTTTTTCCTTTTTTAAATATTATTTACATTGTGTGTTGCATTCCAGAAAAGCGTTTGAGCTTATAATTACATTATTATAAAAAAAAAAAACATTTGCTTTGAATCTGCCTGGCACAAACTATAGGTATTATTAGAATTAATCAGTTCGTGTTATAGGAGGAAAATTATTGTTAGTTAATTAAAATTAACGCCAAGCCCGTAGATATGAGCTAAAGTCGAGTATTATTTACAATATTCAGTGTTGACAATCGGTCAATATGATGGGATCTAAACTGAACACTGTTTTTTTGTAAAGTAATGTAACAATCTCATGCTTGTAGTTCCTTTATAACACTTTGCCCGGCCTGAGAATCGAACTCGGGACCTTATGCTCTGCAGTCGCGCTTGTTACCAGTAGAAAGAGACAGTTTTAGCAAAACCTTAATCAAAACCAAAAACATTTCAATCACGCCAAGTGTCCTAGGGAAAGACCCTTTTTATACGTGGTAGAAATGCTCATAAGGAAAAGCGGCGGTTTTCACGCTGGAAATCTCTTCAAAATAAAGTTTGCGCAAAAGTATACATGACTAAAAATTTTATATAATTTAGCTAGCGTTATTATAAAATCTACATACCTAATAAGCCACTATACTTTTTCAAGTTATAAGTCATCATCACGAATAATAAGGATAAAATAGTAAATGTTATCCCTCCACGCTAACAATTGAAAACTATTTTAAATTGCACATTTAAGTATATTTTCCTCCACAATCCAAACCAACTTTCTGGTAACTGGCTATCCATACCAAATGATAGCAAAGAACAGTAAAGCATACAACCTCAGAACTAATATATCTAATAATAATCATTCACGCCCCGCAGCAATGATAATGGTCCTATGTGAAACTACATGTTTGAAAAACAAGCGTTGTTCATAAAGTAGTGGAATAGCCAAATAAAAACTCGATTTCACAAGCTGCTGAGGCCCGGAGTTCACAATAGCGGAGATGTGCGAAGCGGGGAGGAGAGGAGATACTTAGAAGCTGGGGTGTATCCACCGAAGCTGTGCGGTATGGATGTACTGGTAAGAGCGGAGCAAAGATGTGTGAACAGGCTATGCAAGCCCAGTTTAGCGACCGCCGCACGGCTTTTCTCGTCTCTGCCGTGCGTGTGGAGGCTGGCCTAAACAAATATGAGATATTCCCACTCCTCTCTGCTCAACCGTTTTCACAAAACCTAAGCGGACACGGAAAGTATGAATAACGAAATTCTATTGGTGGATTGCATCACATCACTCCTCCGTTTCGTCTGCGCTTCGGCGGAGTCTGGGCCTAAAACTGCACAGTACACGATTCCTTGGGCCGCACAGCTCAGAAAGGGCCCGCACAGCATAACAGTTAAGTTCAAGTCCCACGTAAAAGGGCAAACTCCTGGCTACTACTGAGATATTCTTAATGGAAGAACTCAATAAAACGTGGTCCTACCCAAGAATCTAACTCAAGACTCGTCGCTCAGGCACACAACAAACTGAATTGCGACCACGAGACCAACGGGGAAGATCTTACGAGAGCGCACGTGTGAAATATATTGTTTACCTTTACATTTATATCAATTCTGTGCTGCGCAATGCTGGCAAGTTTCTCCACGAGGGTCTTCAGTCGTTCCTGCACCGCGTGGCTGATGAGGTTGGCCACATCCGGCGGGCACTCCTCCATGTTGTGTTTGGCTGTTATCCCTTTTAGGCGCGCCTGCATCAAGCTTGTCGGCACCAGGTACTCTTCCTTACAAGACCTGCAAACAGATTAGTTTTAGAAGGGGAAGCAAAGTCAACCGGCTATCATATACTCCGTTTTCTTTCATGAGTGCAAACTAATACAACAGAAAAATGTTAAAGGGAGAATATTTAAGAACTAATCATCATCTACCTGTCCTTGTCTCATGTTGCTTGGGGCCGGCGCAATACGGTTTTTTCTTCCATTCGCCACTGTCAACCGTCACGCTATCATTTACTCCGATTTCTTTCATGCGTGCAAACTAATACAACAGAAAAATGTTAAAGGGTGTTACCTGATCTGCGTCCCAATCATGTCCGTAGACCCAAGGATCCTCTGCGACTCTTCGGCCAAGTTCACGCCGCCCATAGCAGCCACGTCGTTGATGTCGTCATCACCCGCCATCTTGTCGTCCACGAACGGTGTGGAGAACTGTCCCGACGACTTCTTCTCCTTGTCTCTGAGCAGGGACTTGCCGGGAGTGAGGACGGTGGATAGGGCGGAGCCGGCGATGGAGGAGCGAGGGAAGTTGGCCTTGCTGTTGACCGTCATCGCCTTTCCCACTTTATTAACGTTGATCTTGGTGTGCAGCGGGATGTTCTGCAGCACGGCTATGGTGCCGCTCTTCTGTGCCGGCTTCTAGATCAAGTGAATATGATTACGCAAACGTTCCCACTTTCAAGCAAACTGTTTAGATACGCACACAAATACCAACTCTCATTTATAACATTTTTATATCGAGTAATAAACAATTTTGCATTTATTTTAGGGTAGGGTAAACGTGTTCATATCCAAACAGGTGAATATAACAAGAGCTACCTCTGAACTGACAAGACACATGTAAGATAAAAGAAGGACAGTGCTTGGGAAGGATTAATATTGAACACAAATATATTTACATACATCAAGGAACAAATCGACACGAGAGAACTATCACATGGAGGAGACAGTCTTCGCGAGATGTGACTTGAGGGCTTCTGCGGAGTCCTCCCTATTGGCAGGGTTAGTCCGTTAGTCATTTGAGATTTTTTTATTGCAATCCTCGCAATGTTTTATGATGAATGAAAAATCAACTAAACTCTTCAATAAATAATGCTCTCTACAGTATAAAAATGCCCAATCTAAGAGGATTGGACTTTGCTCATGTTTCATTGCAACGACTTAAATTTCTTACATTATTTCATTGTCATCATGAAATTAATATTCTTATTTTGCGTTAGTATTCTCTCGTGTCATAGTTGAAACTGTCATGCAAATAGGAATAGTTTAGAGTCATGCATTGATTAGTACACAGAAAAACATAAAATATATGAAGTAATCTACATCGATAGAGGGTTTATTGCGAGTGCAAAGCGATAACGAAAGGCTGGAGGGCGGTCTACATAATATTAGTATCTTAAATCTTAGACTACATCCAGGGTTTGTGTTCAAACTGTGGTGTCCCGGAAGCGTAAAGCCAATCCCTGTATATGAGCCAACGCTGGATTTTGCTGGATAGTACACGGACAAACATATCACATACTTAGATTACTTGAATTTGTAACGGCGAAAAACAAAAAGGACCTGATATATATTTTTTTTTTTTAAAGAAGAGACAAGTGTTGCGTATTATTGAAATGAACGAAAACCAATTTAAAGTAAACTCGGAAGCTAACCCTGATATATATCACACTGTTCAAACTGACAGTGCATTCTGTGATTGTACTAAAGGAAAGAGCGCAACATAATGTTTAAAATGTCACCACGTATCACCAAAGAACAAAAGGTTGGGCTATCAAAAATAGCACTCGGTACGCAAAATATACCAGATTCTCTACTGAACTGGATGACACAGATCGAACCAGCTGTTCCTGTTGCTAGTACATCAACTGCTGCTGGATTTTCTATTAACTACTGTGACGGTACAGACGTAATTTATACTACATGCAATGACAATCGAAGGAAAATAAAAATACGAGAAGTCCATTCAGGAATTCAATTCACTCGTATTACTGGTATTATACAAAACAAAACTATACTTCCAGTAAAATGATAATCTTGCGTAAATTCCTAAAAAAATTATCAGTTATAGAAACGGAGGACCAAGAGGACTATTGCATTTGCTTCAACAAAAACACGAGCAAAGAATTCGAAAAAAAAAAAAAATGTCCAGCTGACGGCCATTTCAAGGTGGAAGAATCGAGGTATATCCAAGGGTAATAATCGTATCCAGAGAGGACGCCTTGCTAATGCTAAAAACAATAATAGACATGTCAATAATAAACGAGGTCTTCGTTTATCTGCAAGTGTTAAATTAATTAGACCCAATGCAAAAAAGCTCTAAGCAATACTGAGTTCTACTTTATTTCCTTGGTACTTTGTATGTTTTAATAAATGTATTTAACGTTCATGATTCTGTATTTTTTTTGTGTCTGTTTTAAATATATATCAGAAACCAAATGCAACTAACACGCGCCGAAACTCTTTAAATAATATCATCAGTAATCTTGAGGTAATTCGTGACAGCTTTTGTCCATTAGAAAATTCATAACACACTTAATAACGGGGACGCATAATATTGCGACTCAACAACGCCTAGAGCGCAGGTTCATACACAGATATTGGCTTCACGCACTCTTGGTCTCGCCATAATATACTTAATAAATGAATACACATAATAGTTTACCTAGAAAAATATTCCATCAGTAAGCTGGGAACGACGGATGAAACGGAATGAATTTAGCGCACTATTGGTACGAAGACACGAAGCATGGGACACTTACTACTGAGGGCTGCCATCTTACTGGCTACACAAAGTCTTATTCTCGTTACGACGGAAATAGACTCATAATAGCATCTAAATCATGCTGCATGTAGACTGTACTGGAGTAATCAAGACAAAATTTTGACAAGACGAAGTTATTGCCAATGAATGCGGGGAGTGTTTGAGTCGGTGGTAGATGGCAGCCCTTACGTGGGGTCGAACAAACCTGCGCAGTCGAGACGGTAGAGGGCGCAGGTACAACGGTAAGCGACTTTGTGCTGGAGGCGACGAGGGGGTTCGGCAGTGCTAGAGGTAACACCGGCGGTAGAAGAGGCGTCAGAGTGGGGCTCGAGCTATCCTCGTCGCGCTGACCCAACACCATTTAATTAGTTACATTAAACGCACACAAGACATCAACAGCTTTTCTTTTTTTGCAGTTATTTTTAACGATTGTCTGAGTACTTTATGCGGCCGACCCAAATGTACTTTTTTTGTCTCTGTTGTTCGTGTGTCGTTGAGCTCCTGAATTGAACTAACCGGACAGGTCTACTCAAATCTGTGCGGTTTTGTCCTCTAAATACGATCTTAGACACTAATCTGCATGGTCCTCATCGTCAATGTCTGGACTTTAAAAGAGAGGTGTTTCTTCTCAGAGCAGCCGGAAAGGAAACACCAATCTAATCCAATTTCTAAATTTATGACGTGTAAAAGTGTTTGTAAAAACCAATTTACAGAATAAATATAATTTATGAGTAACACACAGTTACACTTATTTGTCTATCGTGTCTGATACAATGTCCATTTTCTGTGCCTCTGCTACCAAGACCCAAAACGGTCCCAAATAAGTGAGTTCGTTTCTAATGTATATTACATAACGCAATTGTGACAACGAACGGCCAAACAGGAGTATTTCAAATAAACGTAAAATGAAGCAAAATTATAAAAACAAAATAAAAACGAAAGACAGGACAGAGCCGATTCAGTAAGTGTACAATATTACAGGTACACAGTGACGAGCTCCCGGATAATAATGTATTATTGGGTTTTCCCTCTAAGGCCATTAAAATGGAGTTATGTTAATGTTACGAGTATTACCATATCGGACGTTAAAATAAGCAGAGCAAGCTCTTGATTAGTGCCTATCAATTGTAGATGTGGCCTGGTTAATATTTATTTTTGTATTCTAGGGTCTACTGACACGAGACAGGCTGCATCCAAGCTGGCAACCTGTTCTTAAAACAAATTCAGTAGCAGACTGGTTTAAGTCTGTGCCCAGTTAATGCCAATATTCAATCCAGCCTACTCCCAACGCCGAAAACAAGCGTTATGTTATGTGGATGTATATCCACTTGTAAATAAATATAGTCCGAACCGATATGTAATAACAATAAACTTATGCGGAATGACTCATCGACTGGATTAGTAAACCAAATATTAAACTCAAAAATGAAGTATAATTTAGTCAGATTGTAACTAAAAAAAAGAACCAATAGAACGAAAAACGGTTAAAAGGAAACTGAACAAAAGAAGTGTTAGTCAACATGAAATTCAGAATAAAAGTAATCTTGAAAAAAAAAAAGATGCCTACGATTAAAAAAAATGCAAAATAAATTGTATCTTTACGAGGATAACAAGATCGCTTTTAATCTAACCACCACCCTCAAATCACAAGTCACACTATTGCTCCATCACACAAAGTGTAGCGGCACATCTGCTGAAATTACATCACCCAACCGTGCTATCTCGACGGCTAAACCTCAAAGCACCACACGGTATTAGCATCACCTCAACTAGCTGTCACCTAGTTTGAATTGTTCTTCACTGGCTTTTGGAGGTAAGATAGCAGACGCTCCATGTAAAATACTGATATTCAGCAACATCCGGTATAGACCGGCAGCCGACCCAAACGCAGTTAGGAGAAGGCTAGACAGATGATGATCAGCTAGTCAAAATTAAGAGATGTGAGGTCGAATTGGTGCAGTGCTTATACATGTGCTAGCTTAAACGTATACTTTGGTGAATAGTAATTTGGTAGATAATTATAGCAAACTATGCTATAATTATCTACCATATCGAAAATTACAAGTCGTAATTTCTAAATAAAATGCGAGAAAAGTTTTGAAAATTTTGGCCTGATCTCTTCCTGCAGTCGAACGTTCGTCACGTACTTTCCGCAGATGTGTCGCTAGACTTAAGCCCCAAAGTATTTATTTACATTGTTGCTTATTAATGCAAAAGAAAACTACCATATCACCGATTGTTAGTTAAACTTTGACCTTTCAAACTGTCAAAAGTCATCCATTCTAACCCCGTTACCTTCCTAGATAATGAAATGGTGTGTAACATACCATTTGCATGTTGGTGCTCGTTGCCATGACAGGTTGGACCGGTGCGGGAATGGTGGAGAAGGCGATGTGCGGCGCTGGTGGGTTGATGCCTTCTATCACCAGTTCCTTCGTCACCAGAGATTGTCGGAGCAGCGGCAGACTTTTCTATCGTGGAAAAAAAAAATGCAACAACGTCATTTAAAAATAGCAGCTGCGGTCTCGGATCTACTTTTGTGCTTACTGGCAATCGGTTCGCCCACTATTGCATTAACTATCAACCCATACTCCAGGCAGTCGCTCCATGTAAAATACTGGTATTTGGCTGGAGACGACTCCAACATAGTTGGGAAAAAGCCTAAGCAGATGATAATCAGCTTATAATGTGCTACTGTTGGACAAAGGCCTCCCTCCACAGTTCTCAGGGCTGGTAGCTGTTGTGGACAAACAAAAAATCACTCGAGCAAAATTATTGCTTATATCATCTGTAGCTAACTATTCATCTGTGTGTTTAGAAAGTTTCAAATCTATCTGTCACCACTTCTTCCAATAATCCCAGTTTTCCCTAAATTCACTCGGTCACTCGTTTTTCAATATGCTGATTAACCTGTAAATAGGGATTTAGGTCCTAGGCTAATAATTACCCATACTCAAGATATATTGATACAGAAGCTGTGGTTAATAAATCATCATCATCATTTCAGATCGGAACCACGCACTGCTGAGTAAAGGCCTACCTATTCCTCTGCCACATTTCCCGTCTCTGTGTCGCCCTTTATTGTGGCGATTCTCCCGTGACTTTGACGATATTGTCAACCCAATGAGCTTTTGGATAGCATTTAAAAATGGTCGAATGAATTCAATAATTGAGGTGAAAGTTCAAACATCAAACCAATAAACCATTCCATTTGTAACAGGTGGTTCATTTGTATTGGCACTACAAATTGGAATCCACAGGTGCGTCTTTCAATCCATTTGTTTTACAATTAAGTACATCAAATTCATTTGGAAACAAGCATAGTCCCTATCTTGGGAAACAGGCGTCACTTTATCTTAGTATTTTTTCATTCTCAAGCTGACGGTACAAATACCCACTGCGGAGCAGAACTTCCACTATACTAGTACAAGGAAATGACAAAAAACAAAACTCAAGAAGGTATTCTATAGTTACATCTCTGCTTTACCCTACGGGGAATCAAGTGTAACTATTTTTCTGTTTCAGTAAATGTTATGAACTTGTCGATAAAACAGTATCATTTCATAAACTATACACTTAATTAACAGATAATTCAATATGGCCGAGACCAAGTCAATATTTCTGATCAAATCAATCTTCAGTTTTTAAGCTTGTTCCACTTTTGATGTTTCCGAGTATCTATGATGACAACTACATTTCATTGTAACCAAAATAAACCTAACAGACTGATTAAACTTGATGATCTGAGAATACTGGAAGTGACTGGCTGTATGGAAACAAACAGGTCATATTTGAAACCATAACTAACCTTCAAAAAGCCGATGAGGCAGGGCTGCGGACTTGCATTGAGGAGGCGTTCCAGTCTGTCACAGAACTCTTCAGGCTCCACCTGAGCATCGATCAGCTCCTGGATCAGATTCCGCACGTTTCTCTCTACAGAAGGTGGCTCCTTGCTTGAAAGATCCAGGAGATTTGCCAAGAAGTTCCGGCATTTTTCTTTGGTATTGTCCGATGGCTTCTGTTGAAAAAACAAAAAATCAATTATTCCGAAAGAATATCAGCATAAATCCTAAATTTGCCTGTTTTATTTAGTAAAATATGTCTTCAATAGTCCCACAGTCTAAGACTAAAGTAAATTCCAGTCTCAATTAAAACAAGTGACTCGGGATCAAAATCACAAAATGTATGTGCACCTATGATATTTGTATGTGTTTATTTATTAACAAATTCATAGAATATTAAACAAGATTTCAATGCACTGTGTCCACTAGCAAGCTACTGACTCTGGGAATGTGTGGCAGCAACTCCTACCAATAAAACTCATAAGTTAATGGAACAAAGACTGCAAATTCCTATTATCAAAAGAGTCACAGAAAATGTTGAAGGTTTAATTAGAATTTATACCTATGCAATTCACTTGATCTAAGTTAAATAGGTATTATGAACATAACTATGATTTGAAACCAATGTATTGAAACTAGTATTTATAATTTACCGCCATCTTTGTGGAGAATGGCAATTAACTAACATTAATGAATTTCGAAACGATTGGCACTCAATATTCACTTAATTAAAAAACTCACTTTTCACATAGGGCCGTCATGGTGTGCAAATTAATCACTCTAGTCAATTGGCGCCTGCGTTATACGAGTCAACCATCAGGTTTTTTTTCTTCTTTACGTTTATATTACGTATTATTAAAATTATGCAAAACTTTCTACTAATCTTACTTTGTTATATATATGAGAGTCAGAACAGTAAAATTTTACAATAATAATACTAAGTGTTATCAAATGTAAAACTCTGATACCGAAAGCTATCAAATTAATGACGTTTAGTCGTATATCAAATTTTACAATGAAGTGCGGCGAATGCACTCGAATGATGTTGGAGTCCGCCGCGGAACGCATGCGCGCCGCGAAGACGCCATGAAATATAAATGAAGCGGTCCCAGGTGAAACGGCATTTTGTTTGTTTTGATAATGACTTGACGGTCACGTGATCGTAATTTTGTAAAACATTAATTTGTTGAAGTACCTAGCTGGTGAAATTAACTTACCCAACTTTATATCCGCAAGCATGAAAGTAAATACGGCGGAATGCTTTTATAAAAACGACATTAGATACATGCATGCATGATAAACAAGTAAAATATGGAAGTCGACGCTGGATAGCTTATACCTATTAGGTACTTTTCGAGATCGTTTCCGATCCAAGTTTGATTTTAAAATGTAATTTTCACAGTCGAAAATTCGCAATTGAGTGAGAGCTTCAATGGGTCAATTTACTGACAATATTCGTATCTTAGACTGACTTCCAAAAAGGAAGTGGTTATAAATTCGTATTTGTTTTAATGATGTACTATATATGTGTATTTATATATTTTTCCATGATTACTGGACCGATTTACATTTTTTATTACGCTAAAATATTGTGTTATTGCTAGAAACGCTAATGCGTTTCTAGCAATAACACAATATTTTAGTGTTTTTTAATAATCGTCCTACATCTTAATAGATGTAGGACGATTATTAAAAAAAAAAAAAATATTCAAAAAACCACAAGCGCGCAAAGAATTCGTCTTTGAAAAGTAAACAGCAACAGGTGGTATCGATCCAAACCTACACTAAGCGAGGGGAGACTTTGCCCTTGACACCGTTTTTAGAGAAACAGGGGTTGCGAGACACTAGAGGGCTTTGACCCCAATCACATATGATCGTTCGCGGCAAGGGCAGCTCACCCTTCGTGACGTACACACGGCGGCGCATGAAGCTGTACATTTCCAGTATAACTTGGCCTCGCTTTGTGAATATTTCATAAACAATGAGAGATCCGCATAAACTGGTTTTGTATAGCTTGATTGGCCGTCGTCCGTACATTTTAAAATCGACACCTATTACGAAGTCCATATGATTAAATTTGGCAAGTTCCGTCTGTTTATTGTTTAAGTTAAAAGCAAGTATGCAAAGTTATCTTTTATACTATTTAAATTTTTAATGCAATTGAATATAAGTGATTTATCGTTGGCACGATCGTCTTTTTCATTCTTTTCAATACCCGGGCAAGTGTCTAAAGCTTAGAGACCTATAAAAACGGCTAGACCGATTTTGACGGGACTTTCACTGGCAGATAGCTGTTGTTATAAGAAGTAACTTAGGCTATTTCTTTTTTAAAAAAAGAATTAGCGTCCCGTCCTAAAAAAATCCCTTGAAATTTTAGGAAGTTATATTATTATAAAAAATTCGCTCGTACGAAAATCGCGGGCAACAGCTAGTATACTAATAAACAGACTTTGTTTTTTTTTGGGACTAGCCCTCCACAGTATTCCCAAACCACTGTAACTCCTGAAAACCAGAATCAACAGTAGCGACCACCAGAAAATCGCAGAGACAATGAAGCTCGAAGAAGTCCCGGAATTTAACAGTCTTGGAACCCGCAACGAAATGAATCAGAAAAGTATAGCGGAGGAGTAGGAAAACCATAATTTCGACTTCCCTCCATATCAGCAGGAGACAGAACGAAACAAGGCCAAAAGGCATAAATGAACGTTTACAATTGGGATAGGCTGTTGCCTAGCACCACGGATAAATATTATCATTAATGGGTTCTAAGTTGTGAGCTGTTATATTTGATTCCAATAATAGGTGCAAAAATTGGTCACATTAACGTGATACAAAACTTTAATTGGAAAAAGTTTTTCTGCATGAGACGACACTGCACTAGAGTAGCTAGTGGTTCTGGGTTCTTTCTGACAGCTAAAACTAGGATGTCTAGTTGATTAAAATTCTTGCTAGAGGACATGGTGCAAACTTACAGGAGTTGGCTTTGGGAAACTATTTTAATTTTATGAAGAACTAACTTATGTCTGCGGCGTCGCCCGCGTGTTGTTAGGGAATTGCTTACGGGATCGTACTACTGGGATTAAAAGTAGCTTATGTATTTGCTAATCCAGACTATAATCTACCTCTGTGCTAATTTTATCCAAATCCAAGCCGATTTGGCGTGATTGAGTAACAAACATCCATCCATCCAAACTTTCGCATTTATAATCCATACTCCATACTAATATTATAAATGCGAAAGTAACTCTGTTAGTTTGTTACCTTTTCACGACTAAACGGCTGATCGGATCGTAATGAAATTTGCCAAGGAGATAGATTATATCGAGGGGAAGGACATATGCTATCTTTTTTCTTTTTTTTCTCTCACATAGGCACACATCAAAATTTTAACGCGGACGAAGTCGCGGGTAACAGCTAGTATAAGTATAGATATAGGTAACCTTGAGGAAGTCAAGTTCTACAAGTTTTGTACCTAATCTAAACCTGGCTTTAGAATTAACACAATAATAAATATATGTAATAGCCTGGACATTATTAACGTTTTTGATGAAGATGTCCAGTAGAATTACTCCGCTAGACATTTTCATCAGTGTAACACACTTGCAATGGCAATGGAATTCATTTTGACAATTCAAAAAGATTTAAAAGCTATAGATTAGGAATTTCCTGCAATATTCTTCAGATTGTGATTGCAATTGTGTTACGCAACTAGGGTGCAGGCCGTAGCGTATGCTGAGTACTAAATGACAGAACAACACAATTGTGCCACTAATAGACTTACAATATGCGTGGTGGTGGGCTGTTGTTGGGGTTGCTGAGGCGGAGGCGTCGCGACCGCCACGCTGGGGGCCGATGCAACCACGGGCGCCGCTATAGGCGGTGCCGGCATTTGCCCGGGCAGAGGCCCCTGCGCCGCGACACTCGTGGACACTGTCGCCACGCCAGGGTGCTGCGTGAATAGAGGCCGCACACTTAATACGCCACAACGTCACAACACTACGCATGCTAAGCAGGCCGTCACGAATGCTCTAAGCGTTCATTCTCAAGCGGTGGCAGGGTAGGGATAAATTCAGGATGTTTTAATGTTTGGCGCAAAACATTTTGTTATTTTTTTTTTTCTTTGTTCAAAAAAAACAAATGTTTGTTTTACTATGAAATAGCCAAAGAACTGCAATTAATAGGACTACAGATACAACAAAATACTCAAGACTTAAGGTCAACATAGCAAACACTCGAAACAAAATCGGAATAAAAGCATTATAAATTAATGGCCGCAGCAAATATCGCAAGCGAGCGAGAGTTAGGCACGAGTCGGTCGCGCTAGTCGCCCGGGTCATGTTTGCGCCTAACACTAGAACTAAAGAGTTCATAGGTAATTAGTATTAGATTATACACAATCATGACGAGTTTCCGATAAGATTCTTACCTTGTTAAAAAACCTTAAGAGCATGCACCTCCACCATATGTTATATGCATGATTGAGACTGAAATTGGACAAACAATTGCAAACACATCTCCTCTATCAGGAAGTGGTGTGTGAGTGCTGAACATTGTCCAAGTTCTATGAGAGCGCGGGTGAGTAGTGGAGTGGCTGTGCCTACTTACTGCCGGCACGGTCGACAGCCGGATGGTCTGAGCCTGCGGCGCCGTGAGAGTGCTGGCGGCGGGCGCAGGGCCCACCCTCAGCAGCTGGTATTGACCATTCTCAGTCTTTAACAACAAATGACCCTGCTGCCCCGGTTGAAGACTCTGCAGAGTTTGCAGCGTTATCTAAAAATGATAGCCTAGTTTCAATTTTATTGAACTTATCAAAGCCAGTTCAACTGTCTTTGATTAAATACAAAAATTAGCTTCGCGTTCCAATAAATAAAATCTGAGAGTATGATTCTAAAGCAGGTCATTTGTTAGATATAACACATTTAGTGGATTTAGTTATTAACATTAATATTTATGTAACATCAATTTTTATAAATTAGAAAACCCGAGTGTGGAATTCACTGGAATTATGGAGTTAGCATGGTGGAAGCTTGTGTTTACCACGGTCATTACTAAATTATAGTCAAAGCCCATTTAGCACAGATATTACATGGCACACTTTGGGTACATTTAGATTGTTTTGTACACAATCAAGCATTACAAGCCAATGTTGCATTGCTCAGCACCATTACAGGGTCATCTAGTAATGGTTCATAGAGTTAATGAAACACTGGGGCTTTCTTATCAGTGCCATTATATAACTTGAGTATCAAACATACTCGCTTGAGTTTAAGTAGTTTGTAGGCACTTGAAGCACCTCAACTGATGACATTTTAGGGCCAATGATTGTATTTACAGAAGACATTAATTTATTAATCCCAAGCTTAGTTATATTAATTGCTCATAGTGCAACAACATTTAATTGGTCTCTGCAAACTTAATTATTATTTTTAAACTGTACAGAAGTATTCAACACTTCTGGTTCTGGATTGTTTTGACTTTCAATGTACTGTCTTGTCTGTGAATTTGTCTTGAATAAATAAACATGGAATAAGAATGTTGTTAAAACACAAAAGTGTTTCAATGGACAAATTTTTTTTTGCGATTAATTTAATCAGTTTTTATTTTTACAGCTAAAGGTATCTTTTGTAAGCTGGCCTTTACTATTTAGGCCTCTATTTGAGTTTAAAACTTCAACAAAGTAAAATGGGTTAAAAAAATGAAACTAAATAGTAAGTTGGCTGTATTTGTATGTTAAGGTGAAGCCCGCAAAATTCATTAAAACATTATTTGCCATCATAACTAATATGGCAGACAGAGTAAAAGTATGTGCTTTGGATGTTGAGTAGCGGATACCAGCCCATTATACAAGACAATATGGGTTATATTGTATTGTATAATGGGCTGGTGTCCGCTAAGTTAATTTAATCCCATTGAATGAGATTAACTCAGACGAATGAACACAGAGTGTTGTACAGATGATTTTAATGATTATAATTCTGTAACTATATACGTGTTTACAGTCGCGAAATATATTTAGCTTAACATGGAAAATGCAAAAAAACCCAAGAAAAATTGAATTTCGCGGGCTACCATGGCCTTAAGAAAAACTACGGCAGAAATATCATATTTCACCGATTTCTTAATTTGATTATTAGAAAATTTAAGTACAGTTGAATTTACTCAATAATAATTAATTTTGCAGAAAACAACAATACATCGAGATAATTTTCTAGTAGAGTCAATGAAATAAGAAACATTCACATACAGAAAATAGTTGTAAGATATAATGATGGATCATTTTGTCATAACATGAAATTTTGATAATTTTTAAATAGAATTTTTAAGCTTTGAATGCTTTAAAATTATTGTTAGGACAGGTCCATAGGTCCAATATTTTATTTGATATTATATTATGTATTTTCTATAATATTCTATTATTATTCAAGCACTCATTTGTCAAATATCTAAAGACGCAATGCATCACTCATTTAATAAATAAATCATGTGGCTTACTTCTAGTAATAGCATTACACTATTATTTATTGTGGTTGGATAAAATAATCATTAAAAGCCACTATATAAAATGCCACTAGATCATGAGAAAATTACTGTGAAAATTGTTGCAGTTTTTAAATAGTATATCTTCATTGACTCGACTATTGCAAACATTTGATTGATTGACCATACATGCAACATGAAATGAGTAGAAAAATGAATATTATCAATTGTAGAATGTGTGTACTATCTCAAATTAAGGGTGGGTGTCAATGACAGTGATGATGATAAAATGACCAGCAAAACGGTTTTTACAGGCTTAGAACATTAGGTCACAAGGTTGCTGATGCTGATCATTTAGAATGATTGTCAATTGAAAGTGAAGTATGCAAAGAGCCCAGAGTGACATTAATACTGCTGCTTTATAGGCATTTTGTATACAAAGCATGTGTTTATAATACAGAACAGTGACAGTTAATAGTGCAAGTTGAGACTGACAGAACATTGCAACAGACATATAAACAAACCTGGTACAGCAGACGTGTCTATACTCTGTGACTCTCGGAACAGAACAGTTAACATCTAGTACTTACGGTGTGCGGAGTACACTCATCAAAAATAGAATAGAGAGGATCTCAGGAGGTGACGTCACATTCACACCCCACATTCACAAGTGTGTTCCGTCAGCCTCAAAATGTCTGTACAAGAGTTCCTGATGAGCATAGTTATTAAAATGTGAAGATACTGAGCAAATTGTCTGTACTCTTTAGACAGACTCAAACTTACTGGAGCAGTCGCTCTCGTACCAACAACTTGAGGCGTACCAATCACCACTCTGGGTGATACTGTAGCTACAGACTTCTGAGCAGCCACTGCGGGCGCTCCAGGTCTCATGTTTAATATTTGGACATTGGGGATGATAGTAGGCTGCGCGGAGCCTAAATTCTGTGTGGTCACTACAACGTTCTGCCCTCCAGGCTTGTTCAGTGTCATCACATTAGGTATTGAAGCAGGCATGCTAGAGTTCACAGTCATTGGGACAGTCACCATTCCAGGCTGCATACCCACTTGGCCAGTGTTTGCGCCCTGCTTAATGACGAGGGGAGGCTGCATGGCGATAGTTTTGTTGCCCTGCTGTGGTATCACGCCGCCGGTTGACACCGCGTGTAATATCTGGCTCTGCGACGGCTGTGCGATGACACCGCTCGCCAGCGATTGAACAGGTAACGACACGCCGGCGTGGTGATTACCCAGATGTTGCGCTTGCGTGTATATCACTTTCAATGTCTCATTAGAAAGAGGAGCACCACCACTCAATGATAGAGATGTAAATGTTGGTTGCGTTGATGCTTGCACATTATTGAAAGAGGCACTTGAAACAATATTTTGTTGAAGGCTGTTCACTATTCCACCAGAATTAATTTGGTCCGTAATAAATTTCTGTCCACTTATAATAGAGCCCGCGTTAGAAGTTATATTACAATGTTGAGACGGAATAACATTCACGTAATTGTTATGAGAGGACGCCGACGGAACAGACGTGACTAACTGATTTTCTAACGAGCCCACAATCGCGTTAACGGCGTTCTCATCAACGTTTGTGGACAAAGCTTGCTCAAGAAACTCGGCTGACGCCATTTTATACAAATCATCGGATATAAGTAGCGTTGGGAATAAACCGGATTAGTCGGAAAAAATCGGTTTATCGATTACTTTGTGTACCAACCGCACCAACATGTCAATGTTGTTGTGCTCAATGAGGACTATCGTTTCTGAACTCACCAGATGGCGCCACTGTCGAGTAAAGTACAGTCAATAATTATATTTTATACTTTAAAGTACCAATAATTCCTTAAAAAGTTTATTTTATTGAGTATAACAACATAGTGTAAACTTCAGATACTTATTTACAATATTCTCCCTAAAATTAGAAAGTAACTGATGGCTGCTACCGAAAGCGCCAAATTAGTAACTATAAAAAAAAAAAAAAGTTGCTACTTAAAATCGTAATAATTAATCAGGAATGGCTCAATTTAGACCACAATCGTGAATATTAGTTAAACTACGTAATAAAAAAACCACGCAACGCGCGATCGCGAACACTTTATGACATTTCGATGACCTCGCGCTACTACGCCTCTAGCTGCGAATTCATACGCGATAGCCCCCATTTTAAAATTATGCTACAACATTCAGTAATAAGATCGTTTTTTTTTTATTTTATTATCCTATATTTAAAAGCATGGAAAACAGGAGCTAAAAACGAAATAACTACTTTGTTTCAGATCAAATTATTTGATGTGGTACTACCAGGAGTACTAGGGAAAACCCATTAATATAAATATAGTCAAGTACTATATTTAATTACCTAATTGTAATCTGTGGCGGCACATTACTTTTTTCACTAGTGGTACACACATTATAGTAGAACCTTAGTGAAAATGAACAGAACACGTCCCAATAGATGGCGCCTTAGTATTTCAGCGATACAGATTCCGAATCTGCCGGCTATCAGGATCGTGCACTCGTGCACTTTCATGGTACTAGCCGTAGTTGTTCCGGGTCTTGCTGTTTGTGAATATGACTTTAAATGTTTGTAAACGCACCCATGCTACAGGAGGAATTCCTAGTGTGGGGCAAAGGTTAAAAAAATTAAATAAAAATTAAGTGTCGAGGTAGATGCTGCTGTACTGCATTCTTATAGCTCTACTAAGTATACATGTATAACGAATGTATCAATGTACACGTATTTGATAGCTTGAGTAGCAGGTATGAGAGGCCTACCTGCTAATTTTGCAAAGTGCTAGTTTTTAATCATATATGTTTTACAGAATCATACCATTAAAGGGTTAAGCAGAGGTGTACCCAATCCATGTTTCGCCAGTTATGTTTAAAACCCAAGTTATAGGGGGCGAACCTATAAAAGTAGAAATTACCGTCGTCGTAAAGGACCGTCCCTGACGATGTCACTTTGGCAGGCTGAAAGGCATCATATTTCATGCAAATTATTGTTCACTCACCGGAAGATCTGATGGACCTGGCAGACTTGAACCCTGGTCATGCTGACTTGACCCCAGACCAAACAGAGCTGTCTCTAGATCAGGCAGGCTGGACTCCAAATCGAATAGACCTGACTCTTGATGTGGCTGCCCAGGCCCCATTTGGGGCATGCTAAAAGTGTTGTGGGTTATGCTTAACGTATTGTGGGGCGGCTCTGATGTCAAATATGGTAGTAGATGGTGGGTAGATCTTTGTTCGAAGTTTAAGAAATCCCAGAGCGGGTGTGGCGACTGCCAATGAACTTGCGGTAACTCCTCCATCTGGGATGGGACCCCAATGTGCTGTACTTGTGCATTATTTGCTGTTGTATCTCTTTTCTTGTACTTTGTTTTATGAAACATGATCTGCAAACGAATTGGCCATTTATTTGTGTGACTAAGAGCAAACTTTTAATGGTCCATAAGCCATTAAAAGTTTGCTCTTAATGGTTTATGGACCTGAAATAAAACGATAGCCCAACTTTTCTACTGACTGTATATGATACAAAATCAAACTTTCTTGTACCGCTAAAAACTGAAGTGTGCCTAATCCTCGTTTTAAACAAGGTTTTGTGATATGAATTTTAATATCCATAGAACATTTAACCTAAGCAGTTAAACATTTGAAAATGCGAAAGTTTACATAATATAATGAGCCATAGCCAGAAAACTACACGCGTAATATAGTGCGGTTTTCTTAATTTATTGCTTAGTTTTTAGAAATAGTTAAAATAGCATTAAATACTATGTAAGGTAGTAATAACAATTTCTTACGTAGTGTATTATGTCACGGTCTAGACCGGTCAAAAGTAATCTCTTAAAACTATACTAACATTTAAATTTTTAGTTTATTTGTTAAGTTAGGTAATTGAAGTTATTATTTTAATTTATAAATGTATATAATATTCTGACATAAAACATTACTTTAGAAACTTATTAGGCCGGTTAGTATTTTTTGTGACCCTTTTTAACTCATAAGTCTACAGTCCTATCCACAATAAAAGACCATTAATTAATTTTCGCGGTTATTGTAAGATACCTGCTTGGTTCTGTTTCCGAGATTTTCGCGGATTATTTCTGACGTACCATTAATTGCACGTTGGCAACTGTAATATTAACCGTCACAACTACTGTCACTGTTCTCCACTGTCACACGACAGGTTTTTTGACATTAATTAGTTGTCAAGTTGTGTTTTTCGTTCGTCATAAAAGTTATAGTTGGTCATACACGTAATAATTCGATTTTCTGTCTAGTCTGTATTGAAAAGGAAAACTTGCTTAGCACACTGAAATCCATTTTGGTGTATATTGAATGTTTTTAAAGTGTCATATAAATGGATAATTGCTAGAATTACTTGCTACCCGAGGATCTTACAATGTTTTTGTGATAGGTTAGTTTAAGCACTTTCATTTTATAGCTGGACTATTACTAACATGCGGTGGCGTTTGACGGTTCATTCTAAGATTGTAATGGGGCTTTTAGTATAGTTCCCGCTAGCACAGAATAGATTGGTGGCTGTCCACGTAGCGTTGTTTACATAATAGTTTAACAAGTGGTTATTGTAGTGTAGTACCATAGTGTTTAGCGAGCGCTGGTAAGTTATTACAAGGGGGCGTTAGATACTAACATTGCATGTTTACGTTTCTTATTAAGTCTTCTTACATTAAATTTTACATTTTTAAAGATTTTTAAAAACGAAAGCATATAAAAAACATAAAAAAATACAAAAGAATAGTAGCCTATCAGCATCGGAAACAGAGTCAGAACTACCGGTGGTCAGGGCTCTTGAGAGAGGTACCCCCTTTACAATATGTTATGATTTTTTATTGTTATAAGAAATCATTAACATCTCCAGCTATTCTAGTGGTGTAAGTAATTTTTAGGAATTGTGGAAATATTAACTATTATTACTAATGTTTGTTACTTAAAATTGTGAATTAAGAAGGTCAGACGCATGATTATTCTGTATATGTTTTTTCCACTACTTTACTTTACTTTCTGGTTTATATTGAGGCAGTAAATATCATTGCCAGAAACAGTAAAATGATGAAACACAAAGTAAAATCCCTGTAAGTGTCATGAAAAAAAAGCTTTTGCAATGAAATCTCCCATAGATCTTTAGTTGTAATAGGTAAACACTTTCTACTAGCTTCTTTGAGACAGCATTAGGTTGTAGCGTGACTGTAATTACAAGGCTATCTTATTACTCAAAAATTGATAGTGATGATGATGATAACCTCAGGTGATCTTCATCACACATGTCTCATCAATGGGTCACTGAGGTGATCATATCTAAACAAGAATCATATTTGTAATAACTTTTACTCACTTTTGAAATAAATAAGCCAAATAATTAATCAACATGAAAAATAAAATTCGAAGACATGTGACATCTACCAACATGATATACTTAGGTAAAATTAAACACTTAAACCTAATAAAATAACTAAAGCAAAAATAATAATAAATTAAAGATATGTATTTTTAATTAGATATTCAAAAATATAATTATAATAAATTATTCCATCAGTCAGTCACAAACAAAGCAGACCTCATTATAAATACATCAACTTGTACTTAATTCTAAAGTGCAACTTGATGAGACACTTACTTATTATTACTTTACTTGGTAGATTGTTCTAGAAGAACGAAGGAAAGTAAAATCCAAACAAAACAAGTGTGCAATGCATACCGAAATTGTGACAGTTGCTTGTAGCTCTCGAGCTCCATACAACGCCTTTGCTGCACGGAGAATGGCACTATATTCAGTACTGTCAATATGAACAGATGTAGATGTCTTGCTCAGTCAATCAAGCAGGATGTGCATAGTTATTCAGATTCACTTCTGAGATCAGGAGTGGGGTGCTAAATCAAATCTAAGTGGGAAATGCTTTGTTGCAATAACATTTACAAGGTTAACATACCGATCTGATGACCAGTTCTTAAGGTCGAAAATTGTATATTATAAAATGTATCAATAGTAACCGTTTGAAGAGATACTTACAAAACATACTCCATAATGATATTTTATGGTAAACTGTGAAAATTACGCATCAATATTGTCGAAGTTACGAAGTCTTTAGATTTAAAATCATCGCATTGGTAATTCGCTTCTTTGGCCCTGCACAACGCGGCGCAAAACGCTTATGTTGGAATGGAGTTTACGAAGATAACTTTCATGTATTTTAGCCTTTCTTGGAATACTTCAATCCTTTGCAACTGACGGAAAGTAATAGGGACGTATTTGCATTAAAAAATCTCTTGTTGATTCGTTCAATACGTGTAGTTGCCATTTCCGCTGCTCTAGGTTAGGCTGGTTGCACGCTGTGCGTGTGGTCTACACGGTCGCCAGCTAGGGGTAAGCGCCACTCATGTAGCTGGCATTCCGCATCAATAACTTTGTATGGGTGATTATGTACGTCGCAAACAATCGCTGACAAGTAGAAAATCCCATTTATTCAAATTTAGCTGAAAATGCGCACTTTTTGAATGTCAACATTGCATTAAACGGTCCCTCAAAACGCCCGGCATGCGGCACTTCCTAGTGTTTTAGCTGGGAAGAAGAAGTGGCAGAACAAACTCTTCAGCAATTCATCCGTCTCATCCATCTGTTAGGTAAGAAGTACTTTGATTGTGTACCCTCCACGAAACTGAAACGAAAACTAGTCTCAGAGCCGGGATGCTGAATCATCACAATATAACAATGTCTGTAGAAGCATAGACTGCAATCTTGCGAACGGTTGCATGGCTGATAGAACCCTTCTGATTCTGGCCTCGGAGTCTGGGCCCTATACTTGATAACTGCATTGCACCGGGCAGTACGCACTAATCATTTGTAGCTCACCAATGAAGAGCGAATCATCTCTGATCATCCCTTAGACCTATTCCTAAGGTTAGAAGTTGTGCCCATCGATGTCAGGTCACACCCGCAACTTTATTTCTCCGATATACACCTACGGAACTGTGATCTCGCGCCTTAACGACATGGACGAAAATAGACCATGATGTGGTATTAGGAGTTGCCAGACAGGACGCTGCCCACTGTTCTTTAAAACGGAGGAAAAAATATCTTAAGGAACCAAAATTTCGAAGGCACGTGACCTCCACCAACCCGCACTAGGCGCGTGGCGGACTTATTGCTCATTCCCTCTGACAAAAAAGAGGCCTGTTTCCCTTCAGTGTTCACATTATAGGCTAAGTATGCTAGTATGCTTAGTAGCTGGGTGGCCGGTCCAGGGTGAGCTGGAAGTACTTACAGGGCATACGTAACCTATGGATCATGGTTAAGGCAGATAAATGAATCCATTCAAACTTTGACGCTTGCCAGTTCAGCAAGGTGGATTCTGTCGTATCAACGTCTCGTTCCTAAACTGTTCAAGTAAGCTGATGTGTGTTTAAATTTAAATTCTGTACTCTGTGAACGATTCCTTATGCTGTCATCGTATCATGTTCTAACGAATGTTATATTATAATGTTACCTAATACGTATAGTCTCAATTTCCGTCTACAAGTAGACTAATTAAATATCAAATCTTATTTCAGACTTTAAATTACCTAGATATACTTGTTCAATGAAAGAAAGAACATCGACTCATCGAATAAAATATGAACAGTCGAAATGTGAAACACTATCAATACACGTAACTGCTTTATTAAATGCTGATAAACTGAAATATTCAGTTCTCCATTTTACCTGCACTTTGATTACCGATGCGAGGATTTTATTAAAGTAAAATTCCCCTCGCTTCGGAGTTAATCTCGCTTGTGAAAAATACGTTCTCAATTAACGCACTCTCATCGGTTTATTTACCGTTTTTATTTAAAGAGGAATTCAATCTGGGCCGTTGAAAATATTGCGTGTATAAAGCGCATGCCTTTTGTTGATGTAATTGTGACTTGGTCCCTGTGCTGGTCCCGAGCGCGACTTACCGCTTATGCTCTAGTGAGTCATCCGCTTCACACAATAGTGCCAATTTAGTGCGGGATGGGGCTTTAACTGGCGCTGAATTATATGCAACTATCTAATAATAGTGAAATGATTCTTTTGTGGAACATACTCTGCTAGTTGCTGCAGTTCCTAGCGTTGTAACAAGATTACAATACCAGTACTTTGTGTAGGTTCTAGAATGATTGTCGTTTACTCATTTCATGTGCAATGGACGGTGAGGATGAGCACTATGATTTCTGACACGTGACCAGCTTTCTTGTCCAGTTCGCTGGTAGGTATTACGTGCCACTCCTAATCCTGCTTTTAGTCCGGAATTGCGTATTACCTATACCCAAATACAACCAAGTATGAATTATGGAAAATTACTAATGAAGTATAAGTATTAATATTTTATGAAGTTATGAGCTATAACACTTAAAACAAAAGGCCAAAATAATGTCTGAAATAAAAATGTATGGTCACCGGAACAAAAGATGTCACGTGTAAAATTTCGGGGGAACTGGTTTGAAATTCACTTGCAGGATTTGACTAATATATACTAACAAACTAACTAACAAGGCAAGTTGAATAAAAGCTTACTAAAAAAGGTTTCGTTTCCATATTTCCATGTGTTTTTTTCGTTTACAGATGCTGTCATGGAACGTTTTCCTCTAAAGTCCACCGGCCCTAAAATGGGTACGACGTATCAGTCCGTCTACAAAAAGGTGCGTACATACAACATACGTACATACTATAATTTATTTCCTTGGTGTAGATATGTTCCGAAAACACATTCAGAAAGTAACATCGGTTTAGCTCTAGCAGTAGCAGCAGTCTTTTCTCCAAGATATGGTGAAATGGATATAATGTATTTATTTATTTAAGTGCACACAAAATACTTAGCACCGGATACATTTTACATTATGAAAGAAGAGTACAAAGGTACTGCTTGTTTCATACAGCAGACCTCGCAACAGGTGAGTTAAAAAATGCAGACAGAGTGTAAAAAACCGGCCAAGTGCGATTCAGACTCGCAAAAGGGTTTCGTAGCACCAAGCAATACAATAACAATATTTTTAACGCTCATTTATATTATGTGAGTTAATATGTCAATTTACACTCAACAGCAAAACTATTCGAAACAACTGGAAGTCATGGGGAGAGGCCTTTGCCCAGCAGTGGGATGATCAGGCTAACAGTAACTGTATTCAAACCAATTTTCGTTAAAAGTTCTTTTTACGTCGTACAAATCCACATTTTTTCAGAATTTTCCTCCTTTTACTTTAAAAATTAGAGAGGCCCATAGAAGACAGTGGTGCCAACAGTCCCGAAGTATAATGGTTGTCACATAAGGACGGACAGACATACAGACGAGGTCACGACGATTCTACAAGGCTTCCGTTTTTTGCCATTTGGCAACGAAACCCTAAAACGACAAAAAGGAAAACTACCATTTAACTTGAAACAATAATAATTATATAAAATAAACATACATACGAATAATAAAAACAAATATAGAATTAAATACATGTATTCTAATAATATATACCTGTAATGATTATAATTTAATAGAACATTACAGTATAGCTTTTTAAAGACAAATAATTAAAGTTAAGCGGAAGTAATACCTTCAAACGAACTGCGTGAACAGAGAAGACGGGAGCATAGGATTCGGTTTTATGGGATGGGAAATTAAGATGATGCCTAAGGTGGGATCTACATGGAGCATCAGAAGGACGGCTAAACGAAAAACGATCGCGCAGGTAGCTGGGATATGCAGGATTATAAAGGATCTTATAGAGGAGCTATAATATCTGCAGAGTTCCTTCGAATACGGATAGGGAAATACTTGAGACCCTTGCGGAAGTGAGAAACATAGTCGTATTTCCTCAAACACGAATGCAAAGGTTTTCCATGTGAAAGTAACCTCTGACATTCCTAACCCACACAAGCTTGTGTCTTTAACTTAAAAAAAATCTTAAATATTGGCAGACAGCGCAGATTCCCGACAGAAAGTTCTTGAAGCATGAAATTTAGCACGAGAGTTCCTTACATACGACGAAGGAAACTGGGAATGTTGCAAACAAAAGGGTTTTTGGAATTCATTCAGTAAATAAGTTCAATATAAAAATTCGTATGGAACATCGTCAATTTTGCTGATGTGGAATCCCATAGAGCCTTGTAGTTAATTAATAATATCGTATATATTTGAATATGTCAAGTGTTCCATTAACACTTGAAATTGTCGCCGAATTCTCGGTTAGTACGTAATTTATGTAAAATTCCACATCATTACCATGATCGGTTACCAAATAGCCGTTTTGTTTATGGTTCAATAACAAAATAATGACGCAAGTGCGACCATGAAACTAAAACATCGTTAAATGGGGCTACATCACCGGAACAGCAGCAGGGTATGAACTATACTCCTCGTCCCATCCTGGTCCTGCCTTCTGAGCCCCAAAACGGCGAAGTTTTGGGCCAATAAAATATAAAACACTGTTGTGGCAGCGACACTAACAAGAAGAATAAACAAGGTTATATTTTTCCGTACTGCTATGTATTTTTTAGGGAATATAAATCTATATGTTGCACCATTTGTTGTGAGTTCGACGTAGAATGCATCACAAATCAAACGCCAAGCTCAAACATGGAGACAAGCTAGGTCCTCGATGTAAAATAAATATCTCAACCTTATAATATTGTCGTAATTTTATGCCTGACTTTAAAATTGTATGGGAATAGACAAAATTATCCCTGTCTTTGAAATAAATCCTACGTTACACACGTAGGATTTATTTCAGTAAATTACTTTCTAAGGTTTCGGCGGTTGACCAAAACTTAAACTTAACAAGCCAATAAATAACGTTATTGATGTAATAATAGCTTGACCAGGGCCGTGGTTCAGATGCGCACGCTGCAGGTGGGGCGCTGCAGCACCGGCAGTGATCTGTGCTCTATTGCCTGCACTGTTAGGTGCATTATTCTTGTTGTACTCTACTTGCGGGCTAACCCGCCTAAAATGCGATTGCATGCAGGTAAGGGGCCGCACGTGGTGCGGATGACACTCTAAAATCCGCCGCGTTCTCTATGGTAGCACCGCAACTTGCCGGTCGGCGCCCTTATACGCTTATCGATTTTCACCCCCGTATATTTCAGTGGGGTTCGACTGGTGCTGTGTGCGAGATCGCGAACGTTTCAAGTGCCGCTCCTTCGCTTTTGCCTAAAATTTATATTGTTAAACGCTGTTCTTCGATTCTTCATTAACACCGTGTAATAAGTGCTCCATCATTGATCGGATTATTTGCAGTACACCGTATGTAAGTATGACATTTTTTCCTCGTGCAAATAATAGCTGGCACAAAAATAAGTAGCAAGGATAATAGCCATTCTATTCTATAAATAACGAACTAAATGGACTTTGTTTTATAATTAGAAAAAAAAGGAAAATTTTAAATAATGATTTTTAACATATTATTTTTAATGCGGATTTCAGGCATTTCATGCTTTATAGTTTGTAAGTTTTACACATATTTGTAGTGATGATAATGATGCCATTCGATGGCTTTCTAGAGTGGTTGTTGGCAGCTTTGGTGTGCGGCTCTTTCATGTTGTGCTGTCCAATGACAGGCATATCCAACTTTGGTTAAAAAACTGTGAGCACAAAGTGGACATGTTCTTGAACATCATCGTAGTAGTTATACTAGGTATTGATATTCTAATGGTTCAATGACCAGTAAATGGTTAGCTAATGCAAGAAACAAGCTGCTCAGCTTATTAATTAATATCTATCTCAAATTATAAAAACTTTAGAAAATGGGAGAAATTCTAATGAGGGTTGGTTCATTTAAAAGTAGCTGTAGTTTTTATCTATCTAGATCCTAAACTAGGTGGTAAAAATGGCAGACGTTAGTGCTGCATCAATCGATATCCGTGATGCCAAGCCGGGCATCGTGTGTACTTGTAGTATGTATGTATGAAGGTACTTACGGTTGGCGATACTGATATTGTACGGCTTGCAATTTTTGAAAATGAGTGTGGTATGACCAAAGAGACGATGGATGGACTGTGTGAAAGATGATGTGGCTGGAAAGGAGGTCACTCAGGAATGACGACTTTTAAAGAAGTAGGTGTCCCAAATAAATTGGGATAAAATCAGGAGAATTAATGAAGTTTCCTAAATGAGTCTCTGTTCAAGCCTCGTTGCCCTGAATAAAGCCAAAGTCATAACATTGATTTCAAGTAGGCCACTAAAAGACATTTTTGAAACGTCAAACTTTAAAATAAAGAAATAAGAATTTATTCTACACCCATTGGCTAGGGTAGTTCTGTATGGAGGAGCATGAACAAGAAACTTCAGGTAGATAGCAGAGAAACTTAACTAATTATACAAGTGTCTAGGCTAGTCAGGGTATAGCTAGCCAGGTTCCCACAAGTCACGTTCTGTGCCCGCATGTACGTGGCTCGGTGCGGAAGTTCAGCTCTTGTCGTGTCAACCGCACATTGTACTCGCACAATGTCCAGAGATGGTCCAATCAGTCCAAATTGCAATAACTGTGTGCATCGCGCAGTCCGCGGGCTAACTCGAGACGAGGGGTCGCCTCTAGTTCACTAGCAACCAGCAATATGGGTGGGAAAAACAAATATAGGCTGCTTCGGGCAGCTGTTACCAGCCGGGGACACGTTAGTAACCTATTCATTTCATTTTAGAAGTTAATTGCATGATTCTCAAATCGGTATGTACGTTTGCCCAGCACGGCCCCTCAGAATTTGCATTTATGGTGTACACCATTGCAATGTACTCGCCTCTAGCAGTATATGTACCGATTTATTTTTCAATGTACCTCTATACTTTTGAAGAAATATGCAAAAAAAGGTGGCCGTGCCAGCCAAACGCTTTCAGCACGGCCCCCCATGTAACTTGAATAATACATACCGTATTAACAAATGTCTATAACTCAAGAAATGTACTCTATTAATACGTTATATGTGCCGCAACAGTTATTGTGAATTCATAATAACAAATAATATATAGATGTGGATAAGGGGCCGTGCTGGAAAAAATCATTTTAAGAAATATCTAAAAAAGACAAAACATACTTAGCCAAAAACTATTAAAAAATAATTGAAGTTTAGCAAGTAACATATGTACCGCATTGATTTCTCATACAACTTGTTATATTGTGAAAAATAAATCTATTTTAGTTCATTCAGCACGGCCCTCCATAGTTGCCTATATCTTTTTAAATAAGCCGTGTATGTTTACAAAATTCGACTTCCTGAATAATATATAGGAGTACATTCCTTTCAACTAAATTGCAATTCTGCTGTATCAATACTTTAGAAGATAAATTCAATCTAAAATATACATACATTAAAACTGATGGGGTGACCATGATTCTACATGAAAATAGGATAAAAAATACTGCTTAAATTGAGTAAATCTTTATTAAAATAAACAAATCAACAATATGGTAAACTATATAAACGATAACTAGGTACTTATACATAATAGGTCGATAATCGTACAAGTGTCAAGTTAGTGTCGCTAAGACTACATAGCTCAAAGTCTTAAAAATCATACATTACAATAAAATCACAGATTCATTACATTTCACAAATTAGTTCGTTTACATGGAATAACAACCTATGTCTCAATAACACTACAGAGCTTAAAAATCTTAAAAAATCACAGATACGCGTTCAATAAATCATATTGATTGAACCTTACATTACACTAATATTAATTTGCATGAATCGCTTTAATTATTTGGTATAATCACAGGCAATTAATTAAATCCACGTAATCACAGATGTTTTTCAACGACTATAACAATTAGAATATTGTTCGTTTATGTTACTAATATTATGTTACCTATGGAATAATCATAGAAAAACTAGTACATAAATTAACTTATTAAAAGTAATCACAGATGACATTACAACAGTATTGACTTCTTATTAAACAGTTCACAGTTTCATATGCATATTTTTAGCAACTAGTCTTTACCAGATTCTTAAATAGTGTAAAATTAACTTTAAATTATTACAAAATACATGTGTTTAAAAACCATGGCTCAAAAACATATTCTGGTTTCACTGTAATTACCAGAGCCGTCACTCATAGGATCATATTCAGCAAACCCTGAGCTCCGCTCCGACGTGAAAGCGGAATATTCGTAAAAGTTATTATTTTTAGTTGTATTAAATATCACATATCACTCACTAAAACGTAAGTAAGAGTGTGTAAAAATATCGACTCCACTGTACTGTTGTTAATTTTCAAGGCCAAATCATCATAACATAGCCACAGATCATGGCTAAGCGTATGGCACTTATAATGGCCCAGAGTTCCCTCTGAATTCCCTACATATTCAATGGCACCAACGACACCATAAATTTGATTTTGAATATTAATAGTGACCGGGATATTACACAAAACTATTGCATCTGAAAAAAA